>JAHKKF010515659.1:12698-27944 GCA_019740295.1 Labeo calbasu
TATCATTATAGGGTAGATTTGTACATACACTGCCAACACACATTAATGTTCAAACAACATGTAAAAGTGAACTTTGCATCCGATGACCCCTTTAATTAATAAAAAAAGTATTATAGTTTAAATTTATATTAAGGCTGAACTGTGCTTTTTTGACCCACTTATAAGTAGGACATACAGTTTAAAGATGTACACTACCAGTCAAAAGTTTTTGAACAGTTGGATTTTTAATGTTTGTTTTTTTTAAAGTCTCTTCTGCTCACCAAGTCTGCATTTACTTAATCCAAAGCACAGCTAAAGCAGTAAAATTTTGAAATATTTTTACTATTTAAAACAATTGTTGTCTATTTGAATATATTTTAAAATGTAATTTATTCCTGTGGTTTCAAAGCTACATTTTTAGCACAATAAGCAGTATGCTAGTATTCCTTTTTGAACTCAGGCGATGTGACAATCAAGTGTTTCTCTAGTGTCAAGAGAGTAGTTATATAAGGTTTTATGCTGAGTGAGAGATCCAGCGAATGTCAAGTGTTCGCCTGACTGGCTCACTCTCATTCACATTTCCTTTTATAAATACTGACCTGCTGTAATAATCTTTGATAAGCAAATAAACTTGATACCAAGCCGGTAGTTATGTCCTAACATAACGCTGTAAGTATTATGGCTTTGGCTTTGACCTCCTCTTATATATTCCATTAGATGGACTGTTATTGCTGTTGCTCACAGAACACATATCAATATTAATGATCCGTCTAGTATATTATGTTGAAATATGTGATATTATACCAAACCCTCTTTGCAAATAAACTAATTCTCTCACTCTTTATGGCTGCGGTGAAAAAGGTCAACCGAGTCCTGAAGGTGTAACCGATGATATAGATTTACTGATCGATAATAGACAACATGTGCATGAATCTCTCTCCCACGTGCAGTAAACAGACAGACATGTGCTCTGTGATGTTCAGACTACATGCTTCCATACTACTTAGTGTTTTTTTATGCAGTATGTACACTTTTCTAATGTGCTGAAGGAGCTTGAAATAATATCAATATTTTTAAAACAACATTTGTCTTGAATTTTATTTAAAGAACAAATTTACACATGCAAAATAACCTTTTTGGACCATCATTGCTAATGTTTGTGTCGCTCTCTATTGCTTTCAGACCTCACCTTGCTTTAGAATACAGTGGCAAAGTAAGTACATTGTGTTTTAGTATATATGCAATATAACATTAGGCATTTATATCTAAAGAAACGTTAAGTAAGTGTATTTTCTCAATTTTTTTTCCCTATTTAGGCCACAAAAATCCACCAGAGGGCTTTTGGTAACGATCACCCCATCACAGCCCGGAGTCTGGAGCTACTAGCCACTGTCTACGCTGAGATCGGCAAAACAGAATATACAAGTAATGTAACTGTGGAAAATGCCTTGAGTATTAAATTGGCACTAGAATATGATTGTGAAAACATTATATCAGTTATGGAAGGCAAAATGTCCTTATTAAGCATAGTTTCTGACAAAATCCTATTTACTACAAGAATTGTTAAAGGTGTAGTTCACCCAAAAATTAAAAATACCCCATGATTTACTCACTCTCAAGCAATTCTAGGTGTATATGACTTTCTTCTTTCAGACAAATGCAAGTGGAGTTTTATTAATAAATGTTCTGGCTTTTCCTAGCTTTATAATGGCAGTAAATGGCTGTTGAGAATTTGAAGCGATATAAAGTACCTCTATCCATCATAAAAGTACTCCACACAGCTCTGGAGGGTTAATAAAGGCATACTGAAGAGAATTTATGCGTTTGTGTAAGAAAAAACATGTAAACTGTAATCTCTAGCTTCTGCTAACTGTCGTGCGCATATTCACAAGAGAGTGGCGTTCCAGCAGATGATGTAGGCAAACACGGTGACATGTAGAAACACAGTGGACAGAACAGAAGGACAAAGGATTTTGATATAACCCAAGAGGAGACTGGTTTTCCTTTGCTGTAAACAAACTTGGTTCTCGCGAGACTAGCATATTCTCACCGAAGCTTACGCTACGCTACATCCTACAGCATCCGCTGGAACGCCACTCTCTTGTGAACACGTGTACGACAGTTAGCGGAAGCTAAAGATTACAGTTTTAAAGTTTAAATATGGATGGGTTTACATCAAAAGGCTTTAATTAACCCCCCAGACCCATGTGGAGTACTTTTCGTGATGGATGGATGCACTTTATTGGAATTTATTGGACTTTTGAATATCAACAGCCATTCACTGCCGTTATCAAGCCTGGAAGAGCAAGGATATTTTTTTATTATAACTCTGGTTTTATCCGTCTGAAAGAAGAAAGTCATATACACCTACAGGATGGCTTGGGGGTGAGTAAATCATGGGTCAATTTTCATTTTTTGGTGAACTATCCCTGCTGTATCCCTCTTTTTGGTTCTTTACATGCGTAAAAGCATGGTAAAAATGTACAGCCATCCAAGATATTTATGTTTGTTTCTTCATCAAAACAGATTAGGTGAAATTTAACATTATATCATTCTTACTCTCATTCTGATGGCACCCATTCACTGCATAGGATCCATTCGTGAGCTAAATGCTGTATTTATCCAAATCTGTTGTGATGAAAAAACAAACTAACCTACATTTTGGACGGTAAATTTTCAGAAAATTTCATTTTTTGGTTGAACTATACCTTTCAAACATTAGCTTTCTGTAATTTAGTTTACTTTATTTAATTGATTATTTTTCTTATGAGTGTTACATCTCCAAGGCCGGTAGGGGTATGGGAGACGTTCTAACACAAAATGAATTAACCCAGGTTTCCAGTATGCCCATCTAAAGAACTACAAAGAGTATTCTGATACAAAGATGGTGTGTTTATTTGGAAACAATCAATTAGGGAGAATTGCATTAGGGGGATGTGGCTATTTACAGAACTAAGTTAGCACAGTAATTTGCTATATGGTAAATCTGTATAAAGCTTATTTAAGCACATCTGCTTTGCAATTTACTGCACATTCTAGAATCTAGGCCTATACAACCCAAACAGCTTTTAATGAAAGTCCTTATTGAGAATGTTACACATATACAGCCATTTTTCACTTCACTCAGTGAGAAAGCAAGTAAATTTTACTACATCTAAGTCTACCGCGCATAGTTCTGTAGGATTAAAAAAATTGCAGCGCTAAATCACCTGAACGAGTAAACATTTATTCCAAGCATGCACTTTCTGTCTGCAGCTGATGACGTTTCAGATCTCAGGCAGCAAAGCCATGTCGTGTCTTTGACAGTTTGAGGCCAGGGCGTTTTTGTAAGCAGAAATGCTTTGCTGGTTTTCTGTAGGGACAGGCCGTTCTGTGTCTTCCCTATTGCCTTTTTCCTGGACGATGAAAAATGTATTGTATAGGGCAGCAGTGTGTCATGAATGTCAAACTCAGCTGCAGAGTCAGCTTTCTTAGAGAAATATGCTTTCGGCACAACATATCACCTGTGTGGCACTGTGTCATAGTTTTGATGCTAAATTATTCTCTGCTAAACTAGTTTCGTCATGCAAACTGTTCCGACTAGAAACAAATATGCGTGTTGGTTTTTGCTGATGTGGTGTCAGATATGTCGTTCTGCAGTTTGTAAAGTGCTTTTTATATTACAGATTCATTGGGAGAGTGTGTGTCGACTCTTTCCAAAAGGTTCTCGGCCACCGAGTCATTCAGTGATGCTCTGAGTAGCATCTCTCATAGCCATAAGGACAGACACTCAGAACTGCGACACAGAAAAGAGCCATACGTACAACAGGAAACTCCTAAAACAAAGGTAATACTGCAGCCAATGACACACCGTAATAAAGAAGAAGAAAAATGGAATTTCTTAGAAATCTACTCTTTGCATTCATGTTGGTTTAATATGGTTTTCAACAACTGTGATGTTGTCAAGAAAAGATTTAACTCAGTGAATATGTAATGTGGTGTAACCATCAAGTGAAAATGCACATGTACACCTGTGTACACATTCATTTAAAATCATTTTACAGTATATATTTTAAAGTAAAAAGTGTTTTACTAGGGTTGGGTTTTAACACATGTCATAATTCGATTCAATTCTGATTCACAAGCTTGCGATTTGATTTGATTTCAATATCATGATTCATCAATGATTCAGTCAGCTTAGGCTGGTTTTAGCTGTTGTTTTTTCAGCAGGTTTTAGCTGGTCAGCAGGCTGGTTTTAGAGGGGTTTTGGCCACTTCCTTAGCTGGTCAGGCTGGGAGACCAGCTGGAGCAACCAGCTAAAACCATCCTGACCAGCCTAGCCAGGCTTGAAGACCAGCTAAACCAGCTACTTTCAACTTAAACCAGCTAAAACCAGCCAACCAGCTTAAACCTTAAACAATGTTTTTGTTTGTTTGTTTGTTTGCTTGTTTTTTCAGCAGGTCTTTACTGGTCATAGCTGGTCAGCAGACTGGTTTTAGATGGATTTTGGCCACTTCTGGTCAGGCTGGGAAATCAGCTGGACAACCAGCTAAAACCAGCTTTACCGGCCTAGCCAGGCTTGGAGACCAGCTAAAACAAGCTACTTCCATCTTAAACCAACCAACCAGCTTAGGCTGGTTTTAGTTGCTTTTTTAACAGGTCTTAGCTGGTCATTAGGCTGGTTTTAGAGGAGTTTTGGCCACTTCCTTAGCTGGTCAAACTGGTCTTAGCTGGTCCAGCTGGGAGACCAGCTGGAACAACCAGGTATGACCAGCTTGACCAGCCTAGCTAGGCTGGGAGACCAGCTAAAACCAGCGACTTCCAATTTAAACCAGCTAAAACCAGCCAACCATCTTAGGCTGGTTTTAGCATTTTTTTTCCAGCAGGTCTTAGCTGATCATAGCTGGTCAGCAGGCTGGTTTTAGAGGGGTTTTGGCCACTTCCTTAGCAGGCTAGTCTTACCTGGTCAGGATGGGAGACTAGCTGGAACAACCAGCTAAAACCAGCTTGACCGACCTAGCCAGGCTGGGAGACCAGCTAAAACCAGCTACTTCCAGCTTAAACCAGCTAAGACCGGCTAACCAGGTTTTTATTTTTTTCTGCAAGGTTACTATAATATTGAAGGTTTAAATGAACTGATTTGTATACAAATACATTACACTCATTTACGTTTTTATAATAATAAAGTTACAATTAGTTACGTAATTGTATTTCTGCTCCAATTCGTTTTTTGAAATATAAACTTGACGGATTTATTCTAACATAAATTAAACACTGAAGAAACCGTAAAAAATATATATGGTTATATGGTGCATTTATTTAGCAAAATGCTGCTCTGTAGATTACATTTTTCTAGCTGACTCACCAGTTTATGGTCACCGAATATGTTTATATGAGGTAAATGTGACATTACAAGACATTGTTTACAAGCAGTTATACTGACATCTTTGCGCGACTGAAACACAAATTGACAGATTACATAAAACAGGATAAACTGGTATTAAAAAGGAGGAGATGATCAGTTTACGTGCACTTTACGTTTCTGCTCTTGCTCTTGATCTGAGGAGCTATCTGTCACTCCACATTAAACAGCACCAAAACGCAATTTATTGTTTAAATACTGTAATAAAAGGAACAGAATTTGCTACCTAAGACTTTGTTTCATATCAGAAGTAACGAACCACAAATCTATTGGATGGGAGGTGCTAAAATGTTACATTTATTAAATGAAAACAGGCTAGACTAATCAATTCTTGGAATTTAAGAAGCAATGTCGTTTCGTAAAAATAAGAATTGATTAATCAAGATTTTTTTTACCCAGCCCTAAGTTTTACAAACATCTTGAATTAATAATTCATTAATATTATTACATTTTTAGGACCGAATTTACAAGCTGGGGTATGTAGTTATGTTGTGTTATGTTGCCATTAAAAATAGATCAAATTGTCCAATATTATCCAATTCTTCATTTTTCTTCATCATGATATCAGGACATTTGTATCGTATCAGAATGCCTCAAAAAATACAAATGAAAAACATACTTATTCTAGTCATCTCATTTACATATTTGCAGTTTGATTTTTGAATAAATTAATACATTTGTCACATAATTGACCCATGACTCAACTTGTGTAAATCACATTGTTTTTCACTCTACTTTTTCAGTTAAAATGTCATGACATTTTACTGCAAACAACCTTGTCACATGCAATGCATGCAAATGTCAAAAGGTCTTAGAAATCAGGAGGTAAATTTATGGGAACCTACTGCCACAGTCAAAAATCTTCATAGCTTCTATCATACATTATAAAGTCAATAGTTTTTTGTCTTTTCTGATTCCAGGTCACAAATGAAAAACTGCCCACCTCTATTCTGAAAAGATCCAACGTGAGCAACGTGGAGTCGGATTCATCGCGTAGGCGAAAAACCGAGAGGCGGGTTCGCTTCAGAGAGCCGGAGATCACTGTTCATGGTGAGAGAGTTCAAACAAACCTGCTCTAGCAGTCCCTAAAATCTCCAGAGACTCTTTCTTCAGAAAATGGTTCTCTGCATTATTAAGAGCTGGCACTTATAAATAGTAAAGTAAATTAAACATGTTGAAGTGGGTTGTAAAAGATTGTTCTCATTGAGGTCTGCAGTTAATGAATCTCCTTGTTTTGAAAAAAGAAAAGCAGGGATGCACAAACATACCCAAGTGATTTACTTTCCAGATTAATTATACATGCAAATTAGGTAGGGTGCAATCTGTGCCAGCAACACTGTTATGTTAATGAAACAAGGAATTTAATTTAAGGAGTTTAAGGAAGGTAGTAATTCAGGGCGCCAGTGTAGTTTGTTTAAATGCACAGTTTGTCCTTCTCTCAAGAGCTTGTTTCAAAAGGGCTTATTGCAAAACCCAGTACGAATGAACGTCATATGTTTCTGTGTCTCCAAAGATTTAAGTGGTTACATTAGCGAAATTTTACAAGCAAAGGTCATTTGTTAGTTGTCAGTGTTGTAGTGATATACGAACCAAGCAACGTTCTGTTTGTCGCTGTGACACATTGGTGGGACAAATTTGAACTTTTGCCCGAAAATCCAGGTTGTGTAGATTACCTGGATTTTGTCAAGTGGTAAATGTAGCTGCACCTTTAGCTATATGTATGGTTATAGGTTTTACAAAGATTTTGACTAACTTGAAATCAGGCCTAAACCATTGCTTTTATGTTGGGTTTCCAGACATTCCGTACTATGACTGTTTGGGAGGTAAGTAGATAAGAAATGTGTTGAACAGTGTGGTGGATCTCAAAAATGCATGAAAAGATGCATGACAGATTTTCTTGCATGCAGTCTGGGACTCAGAACAGTCTGATCATTTGTAAGTGGCCCTTTGCTGTGGTTTTAAAGAATGGAGTTGCAATTTCTTTGCCTTTGCCTGTTTAAAATATTACATTGAGACTTATCATGCATGTACAATCCAAAGAGAGTGACCTTTTTCTTAATTTTCTTTGGTTAATAGTGAAGTTAGCGGTGTTAACCCTTGTGGAATTCCCAGACTTAGCAAGTAAATAATGCTGCCTTCATGTGACATCAGAAATTTCCTTCTTCCCACTTATGTAAGTTTGTAATTATGAATTCATTAGTCTACAAGATCTCATTAAAGAGGATATGGGATGAAAAATTCACATTTACATGTTAGCATATGAATGTGCAGTATGTGGACACAACCACCCTACAGTGATAAAAATCCATTCACTCCTTTTTTTTAATCCCCAAAAAAATGAAACAGCTATCAAGCTCTTTTGATTTTCTGAGTAGTATGACATCATACTGCTCAGGCCCCGCCCACGGCTGCTGACGGACTGTCCCTTATTAGCATATTTCCACCCTCAGCCAGTTGTACGCTGTACAACATCAGAGCCACTGAGGACGCCGTGGATTAGTTTTGTTTTTGGTGATAACGCACTGCCGAATACTCAAAAAAACAGAAGAGAGGGGTGGGGTGAGCAGTAGCTTATTATTATTTAAAGAGACCCTGACTGGACCTGAACATAAACAACGTTATTTACCTCATCTATAATCGATAAAGGGACACACAAAAAAAGCCCTGCATGAACACACAGCGTAATGAAGCAAATGGATTTTCCTTTTCCATGTGCGTTTCTCAAAAATGAACTTAACACAAACGCAAAAGGAGGCTACAGATCCGGTATAGCTTAAAAGGACCGGGTCTTATCGGGTCGTATTTATTTTAATTATCCGATACCTGAGGCTGCTAATACAGAACCCAACCCTTGTCTGAGGGACTCGTAGAAGTTTTCGGGTCGAAGTCTTGGGTCAGACCTCAGGTTTTCGGATCGGAATGTACCCATAAAGACCGCTCGTTGAAGGCATTTCATTAATTTCATACCAATTTTTGGAAAATAGGCATCTGATGTCCCCTTTAAAGCCAAATATATATGGAAATATTTCATAGACAACCATATGAATGCATTGATCTAGATCAGGGGTCACCAGATCTGGTCCTGGAGGGCCGGTGTCCCTGCAGAGTTTAGTTCCAACCCTAATCAAAGTCTTCTTTGACTTGAAACTTCCAGGCAGCTGTGTTGAGGAAAGTTGGAGGTAAACTCTGCAGGACACCAGCCCTCCAGGAATAAGTTTGGTGACCCCTGGTCTAGATTGTCAGGAAACAATTCTAGAATTTGGTCAAATTATTGTCAGTGTTATCTAAAGCATCGTTAGCAAATTAGCCTAAAGACAAGCTAACAGCTAACTAGCATGCTTGCAGCTTGCTTTTTTTCTGTACAGTGTATGGGATGGCCTGTGAATGTGCAGAATGATTGAAAGGCTAAAAGTAATAACAAAAAATGCTTACTTTTTAAGAATTAAAATGTAAGAATTAAAATTAAGAATTTGTTCCCACAATTTATTTTGTTCCCTCATTTTAGTTAAATCGTGGCCATGATTGATTTATGCGTACAGACGACAACATGGTCAAAACGATTGCTGTTGACATGAAAATGACCTCATGACATGTGCATGACGTCACCATTTTCACAAATTTATATTTTTGTAGTTTACACAGAAACGGCAGTGGTATTGCTTTTTTAAATGTAAACTTTAAAACACGTTTTCAAAAGTTTTCAGACCCCTAAAATGTGTAGATGAATGCCCAAAACATATAAACAGTCTTACATTTTAAAGATAATTCAGTGTAAACAACTACTTAGTAAATGATCATGACAACTGTGTACTAATTCATTCCCTCATTTTAACTAATTCAAACTGAGAGAACGAGTTAATACAATTTACTATACCGGCTACAATTTACCATACCGAAGGAAATTAATGTTGTAAGGACAAATTTCTAATATGTGGCTATGATTTAACGAAACCAAGGGAACGAATAGTAAATTGTAGCCACAAATTAATAAAACAAGGAAACTAATTTAAACAAGTGAATTAAAGGAACATTTCACCCAAAAATGAAAATTAATTACTCACTCTCGTTCCAAACCTGTAAGACCTTCGTTCAACTTCAGAACACAAATTAAGATATTTTTGATGAAATCCGAGCTTTCTGACCCTGCAGACAGCGACGTAACTACGTTCAAGGCCCAGAAAGGTAGTAAGAACATTGTTAAAATATTGAACATTGTTACAATGTATGACACTCTCATGCATGCGGTGGAGACTGGCATGGAAGAGAAAAAATCTGTTGAATAAAGTCGTTAGTTTTGTTTTCTTTCTGCACAAAATGTATTCTCGTAGACTTATAACATTAAAGTGGAACCACTTGAACATGTCAGTTGCGTTGCTGTCTATGCAGGGTCAGAAAGCTCTTGATTTCATCAAAAATATCTTAATTTGTGTTCTGAAGATGAACGAAGGTCTTGAGGGGGAGTAAATAATCACAGAATTTTCATTTTTGAGTTAACTATGCCTTTAATTCCTAATTTGTGGCCTCTTTATTGTCTGAATGTCATGTGACTCTGTTTTAGACTGCTTTAAGCAGTTGCGGAGCCAACAAGTTTAGCATTTCAACCCAAATCTTTTTGGATTTTGTGTTCCAGTCTACGACACTCCCCAGAGCCGTTTGCACCTGGCCCTCCTCACCTGCCTGTTCCTGCTTCTGTCAGCGCTGGGTCTAGCACTGTACTGCACGGACCGCCGAAGACCCCAGCGTGCCTGCGAAGAGCTGCAGACGGCACTCGCTGTGTACCTGCTTCAGTTCAAACAGATCGTTTGGGCCTGCTGGATCTGGCTGACCATGCAATGACCATAACTGACCACAGGGAGCAGAAGAGGGCAGAGGAAAAAAAACATAAAAGGTCAGGATGTTTTTGAAGGACTGTGGAGGAAATGAAAGATGAAGGTCCTCTTGTTTTTTATTGCTTTGTTTTCACTGTTGTAATCAGACTGGCCACCAGTCGAAGTCTCTGAGGATGTTCAACATCCACCTCTTTTATTTTGTGGTTGATTGAAGGCCATGTGCTTTTCCACACACCATTAAGGGATGGTGTGCTTTTTTGCCCTTTATGGTGGCATAGCTAATGCCACATCCTCATTATACAGAGTCGTATATATTTAGATCTCTGTATGTAGCTCTTGGTCCTTTTCTGGGTGATTTGTTTTTAAAGGAGTAGGTTAACCGGATAAAAATGTGCTCAAAATGTACTCATTCTCAGGCCATCCAAGATATAGATGAGTTTATTTCTTCATCAGAACAGATCTGGAGAAGTTTAGCATTACATCACTTGCAGAGGATCACTGCAGAGGATCCACTGGTGAGCAAGTGATGTAATGCTGCATTTCTCAAATCTGTTCCAGTGAAGAAACTCATCTACATCTCGGATGACCTTAGGTTGAGTACATTTACAAATTAATACATTTTAATTTAATTTGTGGCTAAACTATTCTTTAAAAGCATCTTTTGGTCCTTTTCCAAAGAATACTTGTGCATCAATATTATTTAAAACCTTTAGCACTCAGAATTATACAGGACTGTCAATACAGAAAATAAATGAATGAATTTCGTCCACAGATAGAGCCCGACTGATATATTTGTAGGTCAGTATTATCAGTTAAATTAGGCATGCAAGATACTGAATGCCTGTACTTGCTTTTTAATAAGCAATAAAAAGAGACACATGTAATGGTGAGTACATGCCATGTGCATTGTCACAAATTGTTACATGTTAGTGCAGAGAACACTTAGACACGCATATCGCATGTGCTTATAGAAAGAGTTAACGCACGGCTGGATCATTTCCTGCTAGTGCTGTTCTTTGAGTTCTTTGCTTCGCATAATATTAACCTCAAAGTTTTGTATCAAAAATGGTTGATTTCTGAAGCGCTTTTTGTCTGAGGATATAAATAGCAATATAAGGGCTTTAGGGCTTTCTGATTCAAAGAATGAATTTTGGAAACTGCTGAAATTAATTTATTAAATATTTGTTATATAATAGTTGTATATGAAGAGTTCAGATGCAAAAGCCTGACGTATTTCTTTAAAATGAGCATTTCTATCTGGCTACTTCGTATAGGTTTCTATGTAAGTACCGGTACTTCTGATTGGGCTGAGGCTGGAATTTAGCAAGTTTGAAGTAAAAGTATTTGATGGACGTATACTATGTGTCAGGAGCATTCACTCAGTATCTCATTTTTGACCGAGATGGCTTTTAGCTGGTTTTGCATCTGAACTCTTCATTTATATGTAAGAATGCAATTAATACATACAATGACTTGAATACACCTCTTTGTTTTTGTTAAATTTGTAAAATGTCATTTGGTGCGACTCCCAAAAAACTTGATAAAAATTATATTTAATTAATTATTAATTAAAAAAAAAGCAAAATAATAAATAGAAATTTTTTTGAATGATTTTTAATGTAATTATTAAAATGGTTTACACATATGAGGAAAATGTGTTATTACTTTTTACTTGATAATTAAACCACGTGATGATTTTAAGATCATTCAATTATTATTATTTTTTTTATTTATTTAGTTTTTTTTTTTTTTTGTAATTTTTAGGATCATATGTATGGAAGCCCATTTCCACCACTGACTAAAAAAAATCAAAAGTAACTGACCTTTTATCTTACAATTCTGACTTTTTTTTCTTAGAATTGTGAGATATAAACTTGCAATTCTGAGAAATGAAGTCAGAATTTGTGATATAAAAGGGCAATTGTGAGTTATAAAGTCAGAATTGTGAGATAGAAACTGGCAATTCTGAAAAAATTAAGTCAGAATTTGTGATGTAAACTTGACCTTTGACCTTTAATCTTACAATTCTGACTTTTTTTTTTAGAATTGCTGGGTACAATTTCACAGTTCTGAATTTTTTTCTCAGAATTTGTGATATAAACGGGCAATTTATAAAATGTATAAAACGGGTGAGTTATAAAATCAGAACTGCGAGATAGAAACTCGCAATTCTGAGAAATAAAGTCACAATTTTGATTTTATAATAATCTTTTTTCTCAGAATTTAAACTCGCAATCACGAGTTCTAAAGTCAGAATTGCGAAACAGAATTTTGCAAATCTTTTTTTTCTCAGAATTGCGTGATATAAACTATAAACTATAAAGTCACAATTCTGACTTTATAACATGCCATTGCAAGTTATTAGGTCAGAATTAGAGATACTGTATAAACTCACAATTCTGAGAACATGTCAGTCTTTTTTCCCCTCAAAATTGGATTTTATAACTCACAATTTCAAGGTTATATCTCACAGTTCTGAAAAAAAAATGTCTGAAAAAAAGCTTGAAAAAAAAGTCAGAATTGCGAGATTCTTTTGCAAGAAATAAGTCAGAATTTTTTCAGCTTTTATTTCACAATTCCGACTTTGTTTCTCAGAATTGCCTTATATAAACTCACAATTGCAAAAAATAAAGTTAGAATTATACCAATAACCTTTTTTTTGTTTTATTCAGTGGCAGAAATGGGCTTTCCGTACATATGGAACCAACATGAATATGAAGATTACATTTCTAAGAACTTGACTCATTTTAAATTTAGTCACTTTTTTTTGTCGTTTACCCATTATTGGATTGGACCCAAAATCAGTCGGGCTCTACAGAATGTGCACACTGTATTCTCTCTGAACCAATGTATCACATATGAGCTTTTTAATGTCAGATAATATTTCATTTATTCAAGGCTTTTATTTTTAATGCACTTGCTGTACATAATGTGGTTGAATGTGTCTGTGGAATGCAAGACAATGCTATTTATTTTACTATTAATCAAATAGGTTTAGAATACAAATATGCGTTTTATGCATTTATCAAACATGTATATGGCACTAATCATTGTTAAAGAATATATTTCAATGTAAATGTGAAAAAAGAACTGGCACAACGACGACACCTTTAGCATTTATCTACTTTAAGAGTTGAAACGAAGGGCAAAGCTGTTCTGTTAAGCACAAACGTTTCCATCTGCCACAATAATTCTCTCAGAAAAGAGATATATAAGACTGTTGAAGGATGTGTTGGCCATATTTTGTGTCATGCACTGCCAGATTTAACTGGCAAATGAAAGAATGCCATTTTAAATAGCTGAACGCTTTATGATACTCGCACTATTTACGTTTATATTTTACATAAACCTGTACCAGCATCTTGGCTTAAGGCTAATAATGGTGCAGTCATTTGTTTTGCTATGTTTTATAAGAATTTTCTTTTTCTATCTTTTTTACTGTTCCACTCAAGTTTTACACTTTTAGTCTCTTAATCTTGCTTTATAGCAGCAGCTGTTCAGTATCTATTTTTCTAGTTTTTAAGCAAGCATTTTCTATCAAACTATATCAGCCTTTGGTTTCTAGTGTCAAAAAATGCTTATTTTCTTCATTAGCACACAAGTTGACATCTATTGCTTGAATTAAAGGGACAGTACACCCAAAATGTAAATTTATGTAATTTATGTATCGTGAAGAGATATTATACACACACACACACACCTATTCGAAAGTTTGTGGTCAGTAAGGTTTTGTATTTTTATTCAGAAAGGATGCATTGAATTGATCAAAAGTGACAGTAAAGATAATTATAATGTTACAACATGTTTCTTTTATGTTTCTTTGGCAGCAAATCAGCATATTAGAATGATTTCTGAAGGATCACGTGACACTGAAGACTGAAGTAATGTTGCTGAAAATTCAGCTTTATCATCACAGGAATAAATTACATTTAAAATATATTAAAATAGAAAACAGTACTTTTAAATTGTATTAATATGTTTCATATTTACTGCATTTTTAATTAAATAAATATGGAAGCCCGTTTCCGCCACTGAATAAAAAATAAAAAATGTAAGTGTGACTTATCTCAGCAATTTCAAGTTTACATCTTGCAAGTCTGACTTTTTTTCTCAGAATTGTGTCATATAAACTCGCAATTCTGACTTTTTTCCTCAGAATTATGAGATAATAATTGCAAGTTATAAAGTACAGTTATGAGGAGGAAAAAAAAAAGACTGATATCTTCAAAGAATTCCGACTATATATCCCCTCTGACTTTATAACTCGCAATTGCGAGTTTATATCATGCAATTGCTACTTTATATCTAGCAATTCTGATTTTATAACTCACAAATTGTGTTTATATCTGACAATTCTGAGAAAAAAAGTCAGAATTGTGAGATAACAAGTCGCAATAACCTTTTTTGTTGTTTTTTATTCAGTGGCGAAAACGGGCTTCCATAAGTAAATGCAGTTCTGTTTAGTGTAAGAGCTTTCTTAAAATATCTTACTGACCCCAAATATTTAATATTTACTGAAAATACAATGGGGATTAATCCTCATCAATACAAATGATTAAGAAAAACGAGTTAAACGTGTACAAATAATGAACAAAAATCGACTGTGACATGCATCAAATCACTGTGAGTTAACTTGGAAACACCTGAAAATGTCAGACGCAAAGCATATGTTTCATTATATCTCATTTATATAATGTTATGTGCACTGTATGTCTAATTATTGCATTTATGCAACATTTAAGTAGCACACTTGCTTACTACACCTATTTCTAGGGCTGTCGAACGGTACCGGGTTCGGTACTTTCGGTTCTGAAGTTTTAAAAACGTCCCCCGCTCACATTTGAGCGCTGTTGAGCTGATTTTCAAACATCGCTGATTGGCCATAGTGTTCACGCGCTCAACAGACATGACTGTGATTGGCTACAATGCTAAGCGCTTCACGCTCCTCACCGAGCGTTCACGCATAAGCACAACGGGAGCGTTTGAAAGCCGCGTCTGTCAGCGGATCCGTCTATATGCAGATGTATTAGGGATCCG
>JAHKKF010515659.1:37019-50879 GCA_019740295.1 Labeo calbasu
AAAAAAAACATGCACACACACATGTACATATTGTACATACATATACACAGTCACATATATTTTTTTTAATTTTTTTTTTTACTTGTCCTGTAAATCAGTGAGATCCTTATAAAAGTATAGAGTAATTCCATGCAAAGGTCAACTAATAGCACAGATGTCAACATTTGGTGGTTGAAATATCCATGTGAAGTCTCTCTTAAAGTTTAAGCATTTCTTTTTTTTTTGTAGTGTATGATCTTCCATAGTCTGGCAAGTGCTATTTATCAGGCTTGTCACATCCGTAACAGTACATATTCTGCATAAATGGACATCAAAATTAAAATTACGTAATGTTCTGTGACGAGCCATTACTTTATCTTTTGGGTATTATTGTGTCTGGTTTGTGCATTTTAATTCACGGAAATCCTACAAAGCATGCAGCCTCTCAAAAACTGTCCTATTATCCGATTATTTCCCTTTTTTAACATAGAAAACTTGTGCATAGACTGATATTTTTCTGATGTTTAGACGATCAACAATGGCTTGTTAAAATATAAACGGGTGGTTCGGTATATTGGTAACATGCATTCTCTAAGCATTTATGTCACATCCATAACGCTGGATTTGCCCTATAGTAGATTGCTAACGTAAAAAGCCAGATTTTTCTGGAGATCTGCCAAAAATCTGAAAGCATCAATGCTAGAGAAATATTTAGCAGACAAAATATCTGGACCAAATTGTGATTATATTAAAAGGGCTTTCAGGTACTAAAAAAAAGCTATAAAATATCAGTCAGACCACAGAAGGCATGTAAAAGATTTAGTGCAACAGGTTTTAAGCAAAGTTTTGAATGTATTGACAGAGACCTTAGAAACTTGTGCACCAAATATTATACAGTAGGCTTTGAAGTGTTAAAGATACGTACGTTTCTAATGGGCATGACAGGTCCAGAAAGCTGTGTAGCCATCTTGAGCTCCTCCTCCTACACACACAAAAGACAGAGTCAAACACCAAAAATAATAAAAGCCTACTGAAGAGGCTGAATAGTATGCAGTCATCAGCTGTAAATGGGTTCAAAAGTCATCAAGGACGTCCAGAGATTCCGGAGAAAGTGTCATCATTGACTGCAAATACTAAAGCTGTTACAATAAAGTGCATTTTAGACCTGCCTTATTTATAAAATGCATCAAAAATTTGATATGATTTATGAAAGTTTAAAGTTTCCAATCAAATCCACATCCCAATAAAAGTCAGATTTATGAACTGAAGGAAGCCACTTACAGTGCTGTCTCCCTTCTTGGGTGCAGAAGCCTTCCTGGGGAAGAGGATGAGTTTGGAGCGGTACTCCTTCAGCCTCTGAACATTGGCCTGGAGAGACTCTGTGGATCGGTTACGCCGACGAGGATCAACGGCGATTCCGATGGTGCGGGCCACCTTTTTGTTGATACCAGCCGCCTGTATAAGATTACGATTCAATGTGAGGCATGAGAGGCATAATTATGCTGAAAACAGCCCTGACATGTACAATTTCAGCATCAACAGTCATCAGCAAATAGGGTTCAAAGGGGATCATCAATGAAGTACAGAGATTCCGGAGAATTGTCATCATCTGACTGACTGAAATAACCATAAGAGAGAAAAATCTACATTATAGTTAAAAAGGACAGTTCACCCAAAAAATAGAAATTGTTTTCATTTACTCAGCCTCATGTTGCTCCAAACCCATAAGACTTTGGTTAATCTTGAAAGGTTTCTGTCCCTCCATTGAAAGTGCAGGTAACCAAAACAGGAAGATCCAAACGACATCATAAAGTGTCGTAAAACAACTCCATATGAAACAAATGGTTTAATCCAAGTCTTGTGAAAAAAAATACCACGCATGAGTGTTTGTGAATAAATGTCCAAATTTAAATCATATAAAGCAATCGTATGCGTGCGTTCGTTCATTTTTATGCTAAACCTATTTTCGCCACCTTTATGGCCTTTTAGAATATAGGTTTTGGTTAAAAGAACTTTCAAGGGTGTGACAGAATCCCTCAAGTGTCCTTAAATATCTTTATTTATATCTTGAGATCAAACAAAATGACTATTTTCATTTTGGGGTGAACTAACCCTCAAAAAATAAAAAAATAAATGGGTTAATGTGGCACCAATATTACCTTCAACTCCTCCAGGGTGAAACCACGTCCGGCACGGACCTTGTTGTGATACCGGATGGTTGGACACCTGACCGCTGGTCGAAGAGGTCCAGAAACTGGTCTTGGAGCAATACGACGAGCCTTTGCCTGACGGGCCTTACGTCTGAGAAAAAACAAGTAAGGTGCATTTTAATAAGGTGGTGCTTTCCATAAACTAGTAAAACCAATTTATCAGCACAAATGTGTGTTACCTGCGGATCTTTCTGGCAGGCTGGTTGAACCAGGTGCGCACTCTCTTCTGCCAGTCTTTATGAAAGTGAGGGTTCAAAATCATGCCATTCCGGCTGGGAGCCATGGTTGTTCACTCCTAATGTGAAAATGCAAACGTGATAGCAATAAGCAGACAGTTCCATGTTCACATATATTTCAACGGATACCAAATGACGCGCTGTCGTTTAGTTTTATAGCTCATGAAAGCTATTGTTGCAGTTATTATGAAGTCTGTACAACAGTTAAAACACTCCGTGTGAGCTCTACTACTGCATGATGTGGTGTCATGCTTGTGAAAACGGCGCTAAGAGGACAACAACTCAGTATAAGATAGCAGTAAAAACGCGTAAGGGAGCTTTTTGCTGAGTGCATGTTTTATTTACTTTTTCGAATACTTAAATAGTTTATGACCGGCTGCTTTATATTTAAAATTGCTATTGAAATTAGCGCTCAGGAGTATGGAGAGTGCGACAGGGTACCGTGTGCTAAAATAATCTTATTTTATCTCTTGGCACTGTGTAGAACCAAAAATACAGCCAAGTTCGCACATAAAACAAAGTACACTTTAAGACTGGACTACTTAAATTATCGTATAATAAAGCGTTAATAAGGATTAAAGCGGATAAACTTGATGTTTAGCCGGAATAAATGCACATACCGTCCGAAGCGGAAAATGGCTGAAAAGGAAAAGGAAATGACAACGCGGGGTTTTATGGGAAGTGAAGAAAAGAGCCAATAGCAAAGGCCGATGTGTCGGTCTACCGGAAGTGTGAAGCCGGTTTTTGTTGTGACAAAGAAACACGTGGATGGACGTAGATTAAAAGTTCGACAAGTAATATATATATATATATGAATGTTAATTAATACAAACATAACCATCACCACCAACATAACATAATCCAAAATAAAACTACGAATGCAACAAAATAACAACAAGAATGGAAATATGTAGCTGAATGAAATAAAGTATGAAACCACCTTTAAGCGATTTTACAGCCTATTAAGCAATAAGCAAAATGCTTTCAGTTTAGTAATATTACTGTTAGAGTGCAATTATTATTGCAAGAGTGAAACATGACCAGCAAAAAATCGTTTCGTGTCACTTTTATTTAATCTGGACTTAAGTAAAACATATTCAAAGGAATTTTTTTAAATATTTAATATATTTTGGATTTTATGAGTTGTATCTCCCAGGATATGTTGCCCTGTTAGGGTATACAAAACAGCCATTCATTAATAATATTCATTAATAATTCTATTATTTTTTTATGCAACCAAATATTCAAAATAAGATGCATGTATGACATTTCTAGGTGTCCTAAAACTGAGGCACCGACATTTCTTGTATTTTTACATTTATACAACTGTCTCGTCTTCATTCTCAGGGGCAATTCCACCCCCTGAGAGCCTGTCCTGCACGGTTTATTCCTAAACAATCATATAATCTAATTTATGTAACAACATATACTTTTTATGTAATCCTGAAGACTTTTGTTAGATTTTTCAGATGTGTCTGATCAGGGTTGAAGCTAAACGCTGCAGTTTAGACACCCCTGTTCTAGCGTAAAATGAGCTGTGTGAAACCCTGAAAGAAAAAAAAATCTAGTTAAATGCAGAAAGTTGCAAAAATGTAATAATAATAATATCAGTTTTACATGCGAATATTAACATTTGCACAGTTTTTAAACTCTAAATAAATAGAAAGGGGACTGTGTACAGGGGGTCCAGAGGCCAAGAGGGCCTATAAGGCTCTTTCCTAAGGGCCCCTGGCCATGAAATGTGATTTCTCCTGAGAGGGATCCACTCACCTTGATGCGATTTAGCAATTTATAATTCCCATATATATATATATATATATATATATAGTGGGCAGTGGGAGGTGTTTTCCCTTGTATTTTATGTGATTTCTGTGATTACTGTGTGATTTTACCGCTCACACACACACACCACCCCATCATTTTCAGTATTGATGGTTAATCCTTAATCTGGCAACACACACACACACACACACACACAAAAAAACAGTATTGGATGAAAAATTCTTCTTCGTCTATAACGAAAATGTATATTATTATAGAAAAAAGATACATTTGTATACACAGAATTCCAATATTCTAGTAAAAATTTGTTATAAAAAGGCCTACCTTAGAACTCAGTTTAACTAGAAAACTATTGACTGATATTTTTGTTCAGACACTTTTGAAATTCTCTAACAGTTCTATAGGATTTGGGAAACTTAAAAACCTGTTTTGATTTGTTTGTGGTTTAATAACAAGATTTTAAAAGGCATGAGTTAATATCGATCATTAGGGGGCGTTGTAAAGCGTCCTTACATAGAAAACGTGGCATATCTGTAAACCTGGCCATCCTAAAGAACAACAATTCCATAAATGAAAAACCTGTCAGAGGTGCATTTTTTAATGATTATTTAACAGATCTGCAGTCGTGATGCAGAGTGGTTTTTTACATTTAGATTTAACCAAAAACCAAAAACACGCATTCATATGCGTCATATGTGAAATCCTAGAAGTCCTATGTAAACATGTGGTTAGTCTTATGTAATATTGGTGAACTTGAATGGTAAAACAAAGGGTTATATAATTATATGTTTATTTGCCTGTGTCTAATGTCTAATGTCATTCATCACATGAGATCAAGATAAGATGAGCCATATTTGATTTGCTGGTTGCATTCCATAACATAGATTTCTGAGAATACTAACTACTAATCTACTAGTTTTAAAAAAGAATACAAATGAGTACCACTATAATCTGTATACAGTTACCAAAATAAGCAACATTATAAACATCTAAATAAATGTCATTTTGGCCAAAGAGTTACTATTTCCTAACAAATGCAAAGATAGGTATCAAAGGAATCTGCTGTGAATTCCTTTACACAGGTTTCAGATTTTCTTCAGGCAGAAAATGATACTATGATCACCCCTTCATTAATCATTGATTTCTACAACACAGAAAATCATCAGGCTTTTAATCTAAGGCCAAAGGTCAAGGTGTGCCGGGCTGGGAGGTGCCCTTCTTTCTCTACGCCAATCTCAGCATCAAGAGAGAAAACTAGCTCTCAAAACAAACAGAACAGTACAAAAACAAACAAATGCCTCACATGATTCTGTGCAATTTGCTTGCAAATGAAAAAAAAAAAAACGGAAACAAACATTAGTGCATTTCTTGATAATGCACCAATAATACTTTTATTCAGCTAGGACATATTTGATTGATTAAAAAAAGACTAAAAAGAAGATTTATATTTCAAATAAACACTTTTGTTTTGAACTGCAGATTCATTAAAGAATCCAGAAATAATTACCATAACAATAATAATAATATTCGAGCAGCACATTATAGTTAAAACTGGAGTAAACACTACTGAAATTTCCATCACAGAAATAAACTGTAACATTTTTAAATTGTAATATTACACAATATTACTGTTTTTATTGTATTTTTGATCAAATAAATGCAGCCTTGGTGAGCATAAGAGACTTCCTTCAAAAACAAAGAATCTTACTGAGCTCAAATTTTGGAGATATTTTTGTTAATGTATGATGAAAGCATTTGCTGTAAACTGTGTCTGAAAGGGTCAAATTGAAACACCAAACCGGTGCAGTAAAACACAAAAGCAAACTGGCTCACAACATTTAACATTTTCGATTTTATTGCATGTCATGTTATGTCAACGTCACACACGTTATATTGACAAATATGCTATGTAAGACAATCACCAGAACCAGCCCTCTCTTTGTTTGAGTCCACGTAAAGCACCTCAAACTGTATCCAAAAGCCCTTAAAATATTTGGCTTTTGACAGCATAAGACATGAGTTTGTTAAACTAGCACATTACAAAAGATTATTTTGGTGGAACAGAAAATTACAAAATCAAAATAAATAGATTTCAAAGAATTGTATTAGTGCTAATTCTACCACCAGCATTCTAAAATAGCCATTGTGAATCCTTAAAGGCTCTGAATGATCAATAATAACAAATAATCAAGGTCTGATTCATAAACACCTTTATGAATCAAGAGACTTGATGAATTTTTCATAAGCAGCTTCATCCATGAGTTCATCAAGTTCTGCAGGTTTCTCTATGGTCATCTTAATTAACCATCCTTGAAGAGGGAAAGGAAATGTTTTAGCGGTATATTACACATCCATGTACAGTATTGTGAGATTTCAACACTCACCATCTTCATAGCAGGCTTTGTTTACTAGTCCCGGGTTATCTGCCAGATTTGTGTTGATTTCGGTCACCTCTCCAGTCAGTGGAGAATACAACTCACTTGCAGCTTTGACACTTTCTAAAGCACCAAACTCCTCTGAAAAAGAAATACACTTCATGTTGTTTGTGCTATAACAGGCAAAAGGCATGAGATGGGGAACTCTTCTCACCCATTTGTTCAAGCTTTGTTCCCACTTCTGGAAGCCCACAGTATACCACATCACCTAATGCTTCCTATAGTGATAGAACGGAGAAAACGTCAAACATCTAAGCTTAAAAACTGCATAAAAAGAAGATAATGCAATAACATTAGAGTAAACTTATAAAGTCAACATCAAATTAAAATGGATCCCACCCCTCCTGTTGAATCCATGTTTCCCCTCCTTCTCTTGAATATTTCATTTCATTTAAAAAACATTTCATATTATTGAAGTAAAATGGGTTGTGAATTTTATCTCCTGTTGACTTTAAGGCGCAATTAAATGAAAGCTTGCTTCTGCCAAGAGACAGAATAAATAAAAACGGAGTGTCTATTTACACTATGTGCAAATAGCACCTGTTGTTGGCTATTTACACTAACTCCACCCACCAACATGTGATTAGTGTAGTTAACAATACAAAAGACAGTCATCAATTGTCAGCTCCAATAGCGCAGAGGGTAAAGCGCGTATCAAAGTCTTTTTGACGCAATCGACCCAGGTTTGAACCCACCTTTGCCGAAATGCTTTTTTTTTTTTTTTTTTTTTAACTTTCTTTTCAAATCTCATATCACATCGGAAAAGCATTTCTTTTTAATAAAAATAAAGGAAACTATTGAAAAGTTGAAAATAAAGTACTGGGTAAAGTTAGGGTAGGTGTAGAGAGGGGGTTTTGTCCCAGTAAGGTGGCATCCATTTAATAATTTGAATTAAAATTGTAATTATAAAACGGATAGTGCCGGTCCTTGATTCTAATTGGTTGAGCCACATTCGAAGCTGTTGTAAATTACATACATTGTTTGTTTACTTTGTTTTATTTTGTGAAACCTTACTACGTATATGGAATAACCGTTTTATAAAAGCAATAATAACATACTGCATGTAAATAAAGCAATAAGCCCCAAGAAGCGGATTCTTGGGGCTTATTGCTTTATTTACATGCAATATGTTATCATTGCATACTGTTTTATAATGTAGAGGTGCAGATAATTAGCACTATTTGCAATAAGTAGTATAAATAGCAAAAAATCCTGCTATTTTAACATAGTGTAAACAGAATCTATAGCTATTTGCACTTTGTAAATAGCATCTTTCGCTAAGAAAATATGCTATTTTCACAGTGTATATAGCATCTAATTGCTATTTACACTTATTGTTAATAGCATCTATTGCTATTTGCACTTAGTGTGAATAGGCTCTATTGCTATTTACACTTAGTTCAAATAGCCGCTGCCAATTAAAAAAGGTAATTAACTCAGAAATCTGACTTTATCTCGCGAAATTCCAAATTTACATTTCGCAATTCAGACTTTTTTGCTGAGAATTCTGTATTTTTTCCATCACAGAATAAGTAGTAAAAAGTATAAAAACAAGGATAAAATGTCTGAAACTGACAATATCTTTAAACACTCATTTCTTTATAAAGTGGAGCACACCTGAGCAAAGTTGCTGATGCCAACCGTGCCCACACTTCCTTCCACTCGCACCCATTCGTGTTTGTCTGTAAACTTCAGAGCTGGAAAAACACAAGAGAATGTGAATAATAATAAGATGAGGATAACAGAACCATTCGTTAAAGTAATACATAAATGCACTGTCAATTCCTGTCTCACATGGTGTTATTTTGGTATATGCTACTACAATATTAATATAAAGCTTTCATTTATATATATATATTTATATGTAGTTTTAATCAGTGCTGGAGAGGAACTAGTTACACGTAACGGAATTATGTAATTTAATTACAAAGTAAATGTAACTGTAATCTGTTACTGTTACTGAGTAAAAAAAAGTGTATTTAAATTAGTTACTTATGAAAATGTTAACAATTACATCTTAATATTTTCTCTCCCAAACTGCACTGACTGCTTTAAAATATGAGACACCAATGTTTCAGGACTTTTGGACACAGAACAGGACACATGCATACTTGATAACTGTTTTATTTCCATTTCCTCCTTTTATATATGCTTTACTTTTAAGATGAACTGTTTTGTTTCCAAATCATTGTTGGATGACAATGTTTCCCGTCACAGCTATGCAAAGATTCAATTTCAAAAACAGCTATTAAACTATATAAAATCTTATGATTTTAAATCTGCAATTGACCTCAGAACAATCTCAAAGAAAAAAAGAGGTGCTAAAGTATGATTTTTTGGTGGCTGTGCTTTAAATTCATTTTTTTTTAAATATAACTTTACTTCAAATGATGAAAGATGTTTAAAGTCTGACAGTGATCAGTGTTGAGTACTACTGTAAGTTTAACCCTGCCTGCTTTAAATGTTTTAAAATAATTAGCAGTTAAAACATGCGATAGAAATTTAGAAAAGTAATGAAAAAGTAGTCAAATGTAATCAGTTACATTAATAAAGTAACTGAAATAATTACACTACTTAATACATTTTAACACTTTAACTGTCACTCCCATTTTGAACACAGACATAAAAATGCACTATCCAGACTCATTCATGAATGAAAACATTTTGTAATATGATTTTAATGTACACTTTCCATGGTAATGCAATGCCTGATTTTAAAATGCCTTTCAAAGTATGAATTTTGAGATTTTAAGTTTTGAACCGACATATAATTTCTTATGATTTCTAAAACGTGATAGGGAAAAAGGTGACGAAGAAAGTCTTTTGTGACAAAGGTCGGAACTCATGATGTAGATTTTTTTTTAAGTTGCACTCTTGACATATATTAATCTATTTCTTTTCCTACATAATTTGTAACACATAAATATGGTAAAATATCTATTTAGGAGTCTTAGACCTTTCCAACAATGTATAGTTTGTCATGATTAGATTAGGATTTATTTGTAATATAGTGAATTAAACTTAGGTGTCCCACAGAGGGAACAGTGACAGTTAAAGGGTTAAATAGGGTAATTTGTAATCTGTAACCTATTACATCTCCAAAGCAATCTTCCCAACACTAGTTTTAATATAATTTTTTCAGTTAGTTCCCGAGGCAACATTTAAATTTTTAATTTTAAGTGTTTTAATATTTGTTTAATTTCAATTTCACTTCAGCTACCAACTGAGCTATACAACTAGTTTTAGTTGTTTTAATTTTAGTTAAGAATGACAACAGTGTTCCCATGTTATGAACATTTATGGTTTTTTACTTATTTATTTTTTAATGTGAAACACACAGGAAATGCTGAATAATGTACTGGCTATCCACAATTACAAAGGATAAGGCTTTCAAATGTCCAAACGTTCCACTATTTTGGTTTGGAATGACCCAAGATTCACTATTCGGCTTATTTTGGTTTGGAAGAACCATTCCTTCAAACGTGGCAGTTTTCTTTCAAGGACATTTTCTTTTTGCATAAATATTAACTTTTCAGCTGATAATAGTTTAACCATTCGAACCCCCATAAGGTTGCATTAATTATTTCCAGGTTGGTCTTTCCATTTCACAGCAATAGTTTTCTTAATTATTCTTCTAATTCCAAAATGATCTTTTAGATTACTGTAGTAAACATGGTGCACTCACTAAGGGCGGAACCAACTATACAAGTTCAGGTTAAGGCATGCTGAATGGCATACAGTATTTTCTGTCCCAGACAATTGCAAAATAACAACCAGCTTTCAAACAGGTTTCTCAAATTCCCATTTGCCTACATGATCAAACAAGTGATTCAAATGATTAAAATACATAAGGATGCCTCCATTTCCCAAGACATGATTCAGAAAGAAAATCATGGACTGTTCATAATTTTATATAAATTCCATATTACGACTATAGTTCTTAGGAGAACAGTTTGGCAGTGGCAAACCAATGAACACCATCAACTGAGTACTCCCAGAGGGGCAATGCCTCAACTAACTCCGATTCTAGCATCAGCCCATGCAGAAACAATACAGGTTTAAACCAGATTGTGAGCAGTGCTGAATGCTGAAGCATGGCTGGGCTTTATGCAAGACACTCCTGTTGTTATTTTAGATCTTGAGGCATCTGACGGAACATATTGACGGTGACGCATCAGTTTAATTTCATATATCGATATTGATTTTAATGAGATACTGTGCAGAGTCAGGGGCATTTGGTTAAACTTAAACAGTCTCAACTTTAATTAGCTTCATTTTAAGATCTCAAAATAATTAAAGCCACATGATAACACTGATCCGAGAAAATTAGTCAAGCGTGGCGAGTTTGATCCAATGCAAGCGTCAGCAAGAACTGCATTGACCAGTCTAAGAACATTGTGCACTTTTAACACTTCACATGAATAAAGACATGTAATAGTTCCAAAAATAAAGAGGTATTTTAAACGGAAGATTCGAATCCGAAAAATCGAATCCGCCAAGTAACTTTCTATCACTGGAATGTACAAAACGCCTGCGGACCTTCATGACGTAACAAACGAACCAAAGTTACAATGTAACAAACGTTAAATTCCAACACCAATTAAGTTGATAAGCAAACATTAGCTTTTAGAAGGTCAAAGCTTTTACAATGGCTAGTATGCAAGCAGGAGTGGCTGCAGTTCTTGCGGCAAAGCTAAATGTGAGATGTAAAACGAAGGAGACGCGGAGTTCAGTAAAGTTTTTACCTCCCGAAAGCTGCGAGCTCGTGTAAAGCGTCCTTAAAACGTTTGGTCTGAGCGAATTTTGGCACGTCCAAATATGTGCAGGTCTTGTGAGCAGGGGTAATGCTGCCGAAAAGTTTGCCGAAACGCATCGGAGCGCCGCACACATCGCCATCTTCACCGACTCTAGGCTTCAGACTCATGAAATAACAGCCTGATGCACTTGACCGCGCGCGAGAGAAGCGAGAAGCGCGCTCCCGCTGAACCACAGACCCCACGGTGCTGATAAGTTTTAATGAGAATAAAGATATCGATAACAAGAACATTGGCACAGACTGAACGACCTATTATACAAAGTCCAAACAAGATGAAAGCAAAAGGATGTGTTTATCAGGATGAGTAGAAATCTCTTGGTTTTGAGAGCTACGGAAATAGTTTCTTCACAGTGGTCCCAAAAATATACGGATTTTAAGCCATAATAATAATAGGATTTCAAACCACACATGAATGTAGCTCGAATCGTATTTCATGTTATTTTTATTCCGTTCCCACTTGCTAAATATGATCCGATTTCAAGCGGATTTGAAACGCCGGTTTCAACAAAGTTTAAGAATGCTACTTTTTTTTCACAGAACTGAACAAACTTTTCTTAAACATAATAAATAACTTCAATAATATCCACTCCAAGTCCTTATTTTTCTTGTAAGAGTCGGCATGGCCATTTGTACATTTCATGGGTCTGGCTTCCAGTCTCATCCAAGTCCAGCTATTTTTAGCAGTACAAAACAGCTTGATATTGCAAATTGGCGTGTCTTGCCATGTTATTTTACTCTGTTATCATCTTAATTATAAACACACTGGTTTGTAGTGCAAACAGCTTTACCGTTTATTGCATGTTATTATTCTCATTTCCTAATAATAGCGCTAATGAATCTGAAGTCTGGCCCATAGCCTTACTTCCACGTTCAAAATAATAATAGGTTAAACTTGATATATTTTAACACATACACAAAGGCCTACTTGTCGGGGCAAAAAATGTTGGCAACTACCATTCATTTACTTTATCAATTACAAGACTGCTCTAAAGCAGAATATTTGTCAGTATTATATATTTGAAACAAAAGGAGAGAAGATTAGATATGGAAACAGAACTCACAAACTGGTTTGTCTAAGTCGTCATTTAATGTGATTCAACTGAACAGCCATTGTAAGCCTATTAAAAAATACAGTTGGACAGAAGATCATAAAACATCCAAACATGGCTTAATCACCCCAGGTCACAAATATGCAGGAAACTGACAATGATTAACAGAGAAAAGACAATAGGGGTTCCTATTCCCCATAAAAGTGTGAGCCGTACGTTAAAAGATCTGCTGAAATCTTTCCCTTCAGTATGGACAGTGCATAGGTCTTAAACATTCACACTATAACCCTCAACAGTGACTATAACTTGGACAGTTCAGACTGAATCAAGAAATCCAGAGATGGACGAAATCCGCAGGTATGTTTGTTCACTCTCATGAAGTCAGTCACATCATTACACTGATGTGCCCTCTGCAGGTGGAGCTGGTTTATTTTCTTCAGGTTTCATGGCCGGGAAGAGAAGCACCTCCTAAAGTAAAGCACATAGATTCAAGTCAGAAGCTGTTTTAATTTCAAACTATTTACAAAATGAGATTTAAGCAGTTTATTTACAGGTCCACAATGTCTGCTGTTTTATTACATCCAGGAAGTGCTGGACAAAATTTTCTTAGTCCTAAAAAAGGGGCTACGGTGGGTCATACCTTGATGTTGTTGGAGTCTGTGAGGAACATGGTAAGGCGGTCGATGCCCATGCCCCATCCTGCTGTGGGTGGAAGGCCATACTCTAAGGCAGTGCAGAAGGTCTCATCAATAAACATCGCCTCATCGTCACCTTCAGCCTTGGCCTGTGGACAAAGAACATTCATTTAACTACAAGAGCAAAGTACGTCAAGTAAAACTCTTTTACAGTATATTTTAAAAGAGCAGACAAATTGGTTAAGACTATTAACCTTGAAATTTCTTGGGGCAAAATTTGAAAACTAAGAAAGTCGCCTGAAGTTCAACGTTAGTTGAAGATTAGCACAGAAAGTGAGTTATTCAATAGTCATTATCTTCACCTTAGCCTGCTGCTCAAACAGTTCTCGTTGTCTGATAGGATCGTTCAACTCTGTGTATGCGTTGCAGATCTCCTTCTTCATCACAAACAGTTCAAAGCGCTCCGTTAGACCTTTCTGTGATCTGTGCCTGAGGTGGAGACATCAGTGCATATACATCAGTTGAACATTTTAGATCATTTGTGATTTAACCATACACTACAGTGAAAAATCATAAATGGATGTCAGGCACATACCATTTTGCTAGAGGACTCATGATCTGTGGATGATCACAGATGAATGTTGGGCTGATGCACTTCACCTCCAAGAAGTCTCCCACCAGCTGTCAACAGTAATGTGTACGACGATGAACATAAGTA
>JAHKKF010515660.1:3332-30396 GCA_019740295.1 Labeo calbasu
AGAGAAAATATTTGATCAAAAGGAAGAGAGAAACATTCAAAGATTATGAAAAGTACTTTGTTTTATCATTTGTTTTTAAAATGATTTAAAAAA
This sequence comes from Labeo calbasu, assembly GCA_019740295.1. Taxonomy (NCBI): domain Eukaryota; kingdom Metazoa; phylum Chordata; class Actinopteri; order Cypriniformes; family Cyprinidae; genus Labeo; species Labeo calbasu. Next base: position 3,426 of record JAHKKF010515660.1, read on the forward strand.
ACCTCCTAAACCTACAAAACAGAAATTGTGACAAAAATATTAGGAATGCAATATGTTAAGATAATTAATCTTATGAATCATGCAATGTTGTATACATTTATACAGTACAATATAGTATAATTGTATTGGTGTTTTCCTAATCCTTATTAATTATGGCCAGACTGAAATGACGCTTGTTTACAGATGTTGAATTGACAGAAACTTATTTCTAAATCTCATACCAAAGATTTTTGTAGATGTCAGTCAAGTAGCCATACAGTTTGGCAAAGAACTCCTACATTGGCAGTAAACCACCACTCCATCATCTAATGTCGGCTAAATCTATTCTGGTTAACATCACTCTTCTGTGTATATCAGCATGAGATCAATGTTGATCCCAATGACATACATTGACATACATTTCTAGTTCACACTACAGTTGTGTTGTAAATAATCTATAATTAAATGAGTTGCCAGACTTGTTGACAGTTGTTTTAGAAAACTGCTTTTCAGAGTATCATTTAAGTTATAAATATTTTTTTTTTTGTTCAATAGGAGTGTAGAGGCATGTATGATAATTTTGTGCAGAATGAACAGTACACTCAACTATTCGTGCGTACAAAACCCAACATCATACAGTTTTCAATTTAACTAAACATCAATATTAATTGATCTGTGCGTCACAACTGTCATGACAGTTACACAGTTGAAGAACCTCCTTATTTCCTCATCATCAAAACTGAACTAGAATTGAATTTGAACTGTATCATTAATCCTTTACAATGTGTTATTTGTTAACATTAGTTATTGTATTAACAAACATGAACAAACAATGAACAACACATTTATTACAGTATTTATTCATCTTTGTTAACGTTAGTAAAAATAGTTGTTCATTGTTAGTTCATGTTAGTTCACAGTTCATTACCTAACGTTAATGATTTTGAAAATGCATTAGTAAATGATGAAATTAATAGTAACTAGGATTAATAAATGCTGTAGAAGTATTGTTCATTCTTAGTTCATGTTAACTAAAGTAGTTAACTAATGAAACCTTACTGTAAAGTGTTACCCATCAATAATGTCATTCTTGTCACAGTGTGACTCATAATAACAGTTTAAAATCCGTAACTTTACACAAGACATAATTCTAATACACTTTAAATAAATGCAGCTTTTCTGAACTTTCTGTACATTAAAGAATTGTGTGAAAAATATATCATGGTTTCCACAAAAAATATCAAGCAGCACAGTTGTTTTCAACTAAGATATTAAAAATGTTTCTTAAGCTCCAAATGAGCATATTAGATGCTTTCTGAAGGATCATAATCATTATTTTGTTTTGTTTATTTTTAAATTGTATTCTATTCTGTACAGCACTTTGGTCAGCCTCAGTGGCTTTTGAATGTGCTTTATAAATAAATATTGTATTGCATTTTATTGTACTATATCATGTGACACTGAAGACTGGAGTAATGCCTGCTGCAAATTTAGCTGTGCTATCACAGAAATAAATTACACTGTGAAATATATTAAAATAGAAAACTGTTTACATTGTAATAATATCACAACATTACTGTGTCTACTCTATTTGTGATCTGCCACACTTTAAGGTCCAATTCTCGCTATTAACAAACCATTAACTATGACTTTTGCCTCAATTAACCACTAATTTGCTGCTTAATAGTAGGTAGTAAGGTAGTTGCTAAGTTTAGTTATTGTGTAGGATTAGAGATGTAGAATATGGTCATGCAGAATATGTGCTTTATAAGTACTAATAAATAATATGTTATGAATAGGCATGCTAGTAAGCAACTTAATAATGAGAGTTGTTCCCTATACTAAAGTGTTACCTTGTGATCTAATAAATACAGCATTGGTGAGCATAAGAGACAAAAAAACAAAAAAGTATATTTTAGTATATATATTCAAGAATAGCATGTTATTAATGCCTTGTCACAAGGAATCTACTTCACAATCTCTAGGTCTTAACACCAATGCCCTGTGCGCTATATTGCATCATTTTTTTTAATGAATAACATATTACATGTCACGCAAAAACAAGAGCAGGCGTGGTGATGATATGCATGAAATGATGTTCTGTGCTTGTCCTGTCTGAGAGAATAGACTCGAGTACATCAGCATTAATTCATCCAGCGGCTGGCGCGAGTTTAATGCTTGTTTTATATGTGCTCTCACTAAGAGGAACTTTAAGATGCTTCTTGCCAAGGTCAGGACCTCCTGCTCTGTGGGCATGATGGCTCGAAATGAAAGAAAACAGAGAGAGACAGTAATGAAAACAATAAAACAGTGATTTAAAGCCCCATTCTGACATTTTGACAAGGGAAATAAAAGTCTAGTGAGAGAAAAGAAAGTGAAAAGATGCAATATGCTGTACGTTTCCTTCTAAGGGAAAAGTATTTGCTGTATACATTGTCTACACATGCAATGGGAGTGAAGGATCTGTGATTTGCAGCTATTTTGCAACCCGTCAATTAGCAGTGTAGCCTGTCGGCACTGACCTTTTCAGACGAGCCCCCGATCAGCCCCCTCATCTGTTCCAGCACAGACCGCCCCGCCAAAGCCCTAACAGCTAACTCTTGTTTGGTGTTGTGCAAATAAAACCCGATTACTTGTGCTGATCGTCCACAATTTGACTAGGCAGACTCACCTCAGGCTGAAATAAAAATGAATGCTGCAATACTGCGAGCAAAAGAAAGGAGAGCGGGAAAGACGGACACGGAGAGAGCGAGAGATGGAGAGAAAGAAACAGTAACGGCGTTGTGACTTAATTGATTCCATGCAATCTCATCAATTGTGATTAAAATGAAATGCCCCCCTCATGTTTGAAAAGGTTAAAACAAATTGACGGTGGAAATCACAGCTGGTTATCACAGCGTGTGGAGCAGCAGGACTTTAATGAAGTGAGTGCAATCCCATCCTTCATCCTGCTGTATCAGACGAGAGAGAGAGAGAACATTAGCTTCTCATAAGACATCATCATATCATCGTCCCTGACCTGCCCTCTGATGATATTATATTGACAAAAGCACTCTGTAAGTCACTCGCTGAGTACGCTCACTGATTGACTTGGTTTTGATATACTGCAGCTCAGCACAACACAAGGTACATTATAGAAACCGCTTAACGATGAAATTGTTTCTGATCCTCCTTTGTAATATTAACAAGGACAGATATTTTATCCTACGCTGTCGGTTTAGACGTTGTGTTTGACTTTGTGTATGCAGAATCAGTGTAATTCTAAGGCCCTGTTTTAAATGGTGGTCTGGACGTCTTCCTGCAGCCGCCACATGCTTGGGTCCATCAACTCCAAGGGAACATAGGGGCTTCGTCTGAAAGCTGAAAGCTGAAAATTTAGTTAGGAAGGCAACAAGGATGGTCTGAATCCTATGATTGTGTCACATACTGTCTACTGAGATAACTTCATATGCTTGATTTTTAACCGCAGCATAGATTCATCCTTCACTGCACATGATATCCACAATCCTATGCGCTTGATTCTGTGACAGTTGAGCTAAAAAATAAAATGGTTTCTAAAAGTTGTAGTTGGTGGTCTGTTTGTGTGTAAATGTATTTCTATCATGACAACTCTCTGAAGATTTTAGCATGGTAATGGATATGACAATGTTAAAGTATTGGTCTTGGTGGACTACATCTGCTATGCTGCTGAATTGCAGCTGTTGTTGGAGATTATGCTGCAAAACAAGTACAGGAACTTGCTACTGCCATTTAAAGGGGTCATGAACTGAGAAATCAAAATTACCTTGATCTTTGGACATTTTATAGGTCACTATACAACATCCTGTATGTTTCAGAACTCAAAACTTTCTTGTTAGTCTAAAAACAGCTTATACTGAAGCTAATCTGCCAAAACGACCGGTTGTGGAATGTGGCATTTTATGATGTAATAGTGTGGATAAACACCGCCTCCAGAGAAAAAGATCACTGCCTGTTTAGCCACGCCCACCGGTTCGCACACGTAGTGTAAATAACGAGAAAGGGAAATGCAAGGAAAATGGCTCCAAAGACAAGACGACACTGTGCAGTGCCAAGTTGTGGAAAAACACAGACTTTGTATTGCCTTCATTCTGATCCCAACATTGCGAAAGAGTGGATTAACTTTATTTTTAATGACGATCCAGACCACGTCAGTAAGAACTTGGTCCTTTGTTCACTTCATGTTTCTGCAGAGTCATTTACAAACAAGGCACAGTTTGACAGAGGATTTTCAGAAAGATTGAAACTAAAGTACCATATTGGATCCAACAGTAATGTTGCACTACACAAGTGTGAGTAACAAGTGTTTTTGTTACATGGTTAGTATTGCTTTGATATGTACTGAGTATTTATGCATTTTTAACATAAATCACAGCAGCGTACATCTGTGAAGGATCAAACATACACAACCTTTAGCCAGTCATAGCAGTGGGCATTTACTTTCGAATCTACAATCCGCCTTGCCTATTCAAACAGCGTTCTGATTAAGGGGGTCAAAACAGGATAGTCTATTAATTCTAAATTATGACGTTTTTGATGTAAAAATCATAATAACATTATAAGTGGACCACAGAGGACAGTACAAAATAAGATTTTTTTTTGACTCTTTTAAGATTACTGCTGCTGCACAAACAGCAGATAAAATGACCTGTAGCAGATCTATACAGGTGGAGCTGGGGAGGTGGAGGGTTTCTGAGGAACTCTGAAAACGTGCTGCGAAATGGTCTAGTGAATGCTAACCAGCCATTTAAATGTAAAGCAGCAAGCTCACTGGCTGTATATGCAACATAAACCAATCACATTGTGTGTCAAGTAGTTTAACGCTGCAAATATGACTTTGTATTAAAAGAGAAGTTCACTTCCGGGACAAAAATGTGCAGATAATGTACTCACCCCCTTGTCATCCAAGATATTCATGTCTTTCTTTCTTCAGGCGTAAAGAAATTATGTCTTTTGAGGAAAACATGTCAGGATTTCTCTCCATATAGTGGACTTTAATGGTGCCTGTGAGTTTGAACTTCCAAAGTGCAGATTAAATGCAGCTTCAAAGGGCTCTAAAGGATCCCAGCCGAGGAGGAAGGGTCTTATCCAGCGAAACTGGCATTTTCTAAAAAAAATTACAGTTTATATACTTTTTAACCTCAAATGCTTGTCTCGTCTAGCTCTGCGTGAACTGTGTGTATTCCGGTTCAAGACAGTTTTGCAGGTTGAAATCTCATTTTCTCCTCCAACTTCAAAATCGTCCTACATCTCTGTTTTTTTTAACCTGTTTTTGTAAAGGGTGTTTGATCTTCTTTGCACATTCACTTTGTAAACACTGGGTTGGTACTTCTGCAGCGATGTAGGATGATTTTGAAGTTGGAGGAGAAAATGAGATGGGAGTTTTGCGACCTACCCTAACGGTCTTGAACCGGAATACACAGAGTTCACGCAGAGCTAGACAAGATGAGCATTTAAGATTAAAAAGTATATAAATTGTCAATTTTATTTAGAAAATGACCAATCATTTAGCTAGATAAGACCCTTCTTCCTCGGCTGGGATCATTTAGAGCCCTTTGAAGCTGCACTGAAACTGCATTTAGAAAGTTCAAACTCACGGGCACCATAGAAGTCCACTATATGGAGAGAAATCTTGTTCTTCTTTTTATGACTGAAGAAAGAAAGACATGAACATCTTGGATGACGAGGGGGTGAGTAAATTATCTGTAAATTTTTGCTCTGGAAGTGAACTTCTCCTTCAAGGACCCATCAGCCTGCACCATCTAAAGTTTCATGACAGAACTTAGCGTATGTTTTTAAACTTTTTGAACGAGTGATTTTATTTATGGCAAGAAATTTGTATTGTAGTAAATAAATATATAATTAGCTCTCTCTGTTTTGTTATCAAGAGAAAAATAGTTATCACAAAAAAATTAAGCTGTTTTAGAAGCCTGTTCAATTTTGGTACCCACATGCACAAACGCTGCCTGCGAAGTCACTGCCCGATAGGCCAGTGAGGCAACAAGTCAACTGCCTAAGCTTTTGAACGCAGGGACAGGGTTTCTTATTTGTCATTTAGAAGACAATTTACAATGGCAAATGGACTCTTTTTGACAACTATGCACCCTCAATGCATAATTTTCTGAGCCTGCATTGATGCTGACTATACCGCATACTTCTATCTGACAGTCTATATGACATTACGTCATCAAAACTCAGATGGCAAAGGCTTATGCTTCCCTGGAACAGGGCTGAGTAACAGCACAGGAGGTGAAACCAAGTGACCACAGAGAAGTGACAAAGAGGATTTCTAATTTTATTATTTCTAATTTTGTACACATGCATTCTGAAACATATCCACTCTCTCAGTGACATAAAAGGAGGAGGATGCACATTCATTATAGATTTGAAATGATTTTTTTAAAAACAAGGAGCGGTTTATGTAGACGATCAGCTTACTGTATATACTAGGAGTTGCTGTCACCTAGTGGAGCTTTTTAGTATGAAAGTATTTGTTAGCAGACTGCTAATCAGCAGTTTTCTTCCGTGTCTCCTGATAATTCACGAGAGTGTACAAACTCTTCTAACAAGTGTTCATGCACTCAAACATAAAAGGGACAACAAATACTAGTTAAAATTCAAAGGATTGTTTTAATTGCAAAAAAAGCTAACTTTGCTGTGTTAACAAAATCATAATTGCAACCTGCATTGCTAAATAAATACCACTGCAGTGGGATAATTTGGAGCCAAGCCCTCTGGTGCATGCTACTGTGGGCGTGTTGTGTTGCCTGTTTGCTCACAAATTGGCCTATTTTCAGTGGATGCAACAGAGTATTAGTCTGAACAAGCAGCAGGGACAGAACGCTAACTCAGCAACATCTCCCCTCAATGGGAATGCAAATAAAAACAAGATGCAAAGCAAAACCTTTGATTACAATTCACTTTCTGTACCAACATCCCTGAGCAGAACAGAAAAGGAAATATAAAAGAAAATAAATAAGAAAAAGAAAACTTTGTACTTGTATAAGAATTTTATTTGTAAAATACTAATTAAACAAACACAAAAAAAATGAAAGCACATGATTTCCAATGTAATCAGAAAATACATTTTCAAATTAGATATAACCATATAATATGTTTTATTACATAAACTTAAGTTGGGACTACAAGCTTCATGTCTAAAAGCTGAAGGGTGTAGAGTAATACACTTTTTAGCTGCATCAGAATAAGAAGTGTTGTAGAATGCCTATATATGTTAACATTTAGTAAACACTGACCTGAAAGCCTTTAAATAAACCACTGAAATACTTGGTGGTGTACACAGAAAACTGCTGACAGAGCACATGCTTATGTACAAAAAACCCTCCGCCCAAGCTAAAGTCATGTGTTCAAATGGCGTGGCAGGATATGAACCTTATGGCTGCATGCCGTCAGTCATCTTTCTTATCAGAGGTACTGTCCTCATGGTGGTTATTATGAGAAGCAGTACAGCAGTTAGACAAACTGGCTTCAAAATCGAAATCCTCCCCCTGGAGACCCTGGTAACGCTGTAGCTCAATGTAGGTGGTGAAGAGCTTGGCGTACTCCGGGTGGGTGAGAGCGAAGGAACGAAACTCATCTGAGGGACAAACGGAAACAGGAAGGTTACTACAGATTTAGTTATTCAAAAGAGAGCAAACAAATCAAGCAAAACACTTATGCTATGATAAATAGCATATTTATATTAGACATTGTGTGAAAACATACCTGACTTAAAGGGATAGTTCACCCAAAAATCAAAATTCTGTCATTAATTAGTAACCCTCATGTTGTTCCAAACCCGTAAGACCTTTGTTTATCTTCTGAACACAAATTAAGATATTTCTGATGAAATCGGAGAGCTTTCTGACCCTGCACAGACAGCAATGAAACTACCTCGTTCAAGGCCGATGTGTCAGTTGCACTGCTGTCTAAGCAGAAAGCTCTGATTTCATCAGAAATATCTTAATTTGTGTTTGAAAAAGATGAACAAAGGTCGTAGGGGTTCCAAACGACATGAGGGCGAGTAATTGACAGAATTTTCATTTTTGGGTGTACTATCACTTTAATTTCGAACACTATATCCAATATATACAGCTGATTGCCTAAAATAAACTCACACTTCACGAAAACTTCCTGCAAGTAATATAAAAGACCAGTCAGCATCATGATTCATGACAACTGATAGATTTGACAAACAACCACAAGCCTTCACTCGTAAATGTTCATGATTCTACAAATGAATATTTTCCAAGGCGTTTACATACACAGTATAGAAATCACGTTGCGCTAACCATGATGCTTTCATGGACAGAAAAAGCCTCAGGCCTCTGCGTGATGTTCTTTTAATACCTTAAATTATTGTGGAAACTTTTGTTGGACTAGTAAACATTTAAAAAAAAAAAAATAAAAAAACAAGACTAAGAAATCTGTTAGTTCTTGTCTGTTGAATGGATGCAACAGATAGCCCAAAGTCAAGGTTCAAATCAAACAAGTTAAATCATGACACAAAATGATCTGTATTAAGGAATTTGGGCTGTGATACTCCCTATATTGTCAAGGTAAATCCATGTTTTAAAAGCAGCTTCACAGGAAAATATTACTGTAATATCTGTAACATCCTACACATTGTAAAGTCCTCACTGAGCAGTTGTATTTAAACATTCATTGGAAAAATTATGCCTAAATATATTTTCAAATCATTAAGTTTTGTAAAAATTATTATGTTAATTTAATGCAATTCAGCTATGAGTAATTAACTTAAAGGATTAGTTCACTCCAGAACAAAAAAATACAGATAATGTACTCACCCCCTTGTCATCCAAGATGTTCATGTCTTTCTTTCTTCAGTCGTAAAGAAATGACAGTTAGGGCATGTTAAAAACTCCCATCTCATTTCCTACAACGCTGTTTTACCTTTTTTTGTAAAGAAAGTTTGACTTTTTTTGCACGTTCATTTTGTAAACACTGGGTTGGTACTTACGCAGTGATGTACGATGATTTTGAAGTTGGAGGAGAAAATGAGATGGGAGTTTTTCGACATAACCTAACTGTCTTGAATAAGAGTGCACAGAGTATGCATCCGCATCACAGAGCTAGACAAGATGAGCATTTGAGGTTAAAAAGTATATAAACGATTGCTTCGCTAGATAAGACCCTTCTTCCTCGTTTGGGATCGTTTAGAGTCTTTTCAAGCTGCATTTTGGAAGTTCAAACTTGTGGGCACCATAATTTCTTTACGACTGAAGAAAGAAAGACATGAACATCTTGGATGACAAGGAAGAGAGTAAATTATCTGTAAATTTTTGTTCTGGAAGTGGACTAATCCTTTAAAACAACCATGTGCAGTTCAGAGCAGCCTCATAAGCAACACTGTGGTTTCACAACTTTCAAAAAAAAAAAAAAGCTAAACTTGACAACCACTGCTATAGTTCCTGTGAATTTTATGTCTATGTACAAATATTAAAAAAAAACATACCAAATATCAAAAATGGTCATTATCATACCAGGCCACAGTTCACTTGGTTATTATAGTAGCATAATAGTGTGGTATTTGTTTGCTAAATTTAATGGTTGAAAAAAGTATTCTCTAAATGATTGAAAGTATTCTCTGAATGAACAGTTGGCATACACACCATAAGTTATGTGTCCTGATCCATCCGCATCGATTTCTTTGAAGAGGCAGTCGACGTCAAGATCACATACTCCAAGAGCAGAACGTAGCAAACCGCTAAACTCCTCTTGTGTGATACAGTTGTCCTCATCAATGTCGAACAGCTGAAAAAGAATTCACAAACACAATTAAACATCCATCTCATTTTTTATATATACACATTACATTTTTTCTGACAATTAATTACACAGTTGTAGCCCCACATAGTAATGTTCTACTATTAACTTGTTTCTTTTTGTCAAGTTCGAAATTAGTTTTTGTAAACCTCCTCGAGGTGTTAACAACCACTGACACTTCAGTGCCTACAAGGTTTACTTTCGCAACCACACTACACAATATCTTCTATTAATCTTTATTGGATTAAATCTTATTTTAGTTTTTGCACAATCACATTCTGAGAATTAAATTTTTCACAATAACATGAGTAATATCTGCAATATCATTACCTTAAAAGCAGTCTGAATGACTTCCTCATTATTAGCTGGGTGGCACAGAACTGTGACACCAATGACATACTCTCTGAAATCGATAGTGCCATCGCCATCCTAAAGAGGAAACATATGCTTCAAACAGTTCACACTGAATAAAATATAATGCCGTTTGATACATTCAGTACCATTGTTTTTAAAGACTGAAAATAAAGCAGATTTTAAAACATATCTGACAGTATCTTATACATTCATCTTATTTTCTGGATCGAAGTAGTGCTCTTTTCCAAATGTGGTTAGTTATGAACATACTCACCCTGTCAAACAGAGCGAAGAGCTCCTGTAGAGCTGGGCTGACAGGTATTTTGAGAAAGCTGGCAAACTCCTCAATTGTGATCCTGCCTCCTTTGCAAGAACAGGCTATGTTGGCAAAACTCTCCAATTCCTTCTTCACATTGTCCCATTTCAATCTGAATTTACAACAGAAACAGAGATTTTAAGCTTAAACTACAATACGCTTATAGGGACAATTCACCTAAGCATTTAAATTCTGTCATTAATCACTCACCCTCATATTGTTCCAAACCCGTAAGACCTTCATTCATCTTCAGAACACAAATTAAGATATTTTTAATGAAATCTGACAGCTCTCTGACCCTGCATAGACAGCAATGCAACTACCACGTTCAAGGCCCAGAAAGGTAGTAAGGACATTGATAATATAGTGCATGTGGCATCAGTGGTTCAATCTTAATTTTATGAAGCTACGAGAATAATAATTTGTGTTTCGAAGATGAACCAAGGTTTGGAATGACATTAGGGTGAGTAAATATAATGACAGAATTTTCATTTTTGGCTAAACTATCCCTTTAAATAGTGTGTTATGTGGGCTACCAGTCTCAAAAACATTTACTAATACCAAGGATATGTATTTTTATCATTTAGACAGTCGTACTCCAGTTTCCTGCTGATCTTGGTAAACTCCACAAGACCTGCCTCCATAGGCAGGGTCAGTTCTCCAGCTGCAATCATCAGACGACAATCCTCGTAAGTGTGGTCTGTAACCGGCAGGCCCAAAGACCTAGTTACAGAGTGAGAAGTTGTGATACAATTATTAACACTCAAATAGTCTACTGTGCACACATTATAAATATCCATTAAATATAACATTATAATGACATGGCAGAATGAACAGCAACAAGGCATGCTTACTCAGCCATCACAGCTCTCACTGACTGAGCAAACTTGAAAGGACACTTTTTCTCCATCTCAGTAGGAACGTGTGGGGGCAGAAACTGAAACACGACCACAATACATATATAGGTTAATATACGTTTCAACTTCTTGTAGATAAGCTACAGCATACATTATGTGAGACTAGGTTTGTCAGCTTTTTTTCTGACATGTTTCTTCATCAAAGGTACAGAAATCAGAGAATGTTATCATGAAATAGTTTCTCACAGACCTCAACCTCCACTGCAGTATAGAGCTGACAGAGTGTGAGCAGCAGTAGTCTGGCCCTAAAACAGGAACTGGTGGTGAGGTTCCAAACCAACAGCATTTCAGGAAGCATTGCTCTCTTTATATGCATGACTGTGCAACTGCATTTCTTGTGTAACATACTACAAAAGGGTCTTAAAACCAAGCTTATCTCACAAAGCGATCTGCAACACTGCACATACAGAGATGTCTCAATGTGAAAGGAGGAAGATGAGAATTTAGTCAGACGGCATACTGTTGTCCTTTTTGATCTGAATATAAAATTAAATGCCAGTAAACCAATGAAACATCTACTCTGGTTCATCAAAGAGTGTTCATTGCAACATTATATTCAATCCTGGAGTGTGGCTTTTTGCTGTGACACTGATTGGAAAAGGCCTAATTGTGAAAGCATTTCATCAGTTGTGTTTATACTTTAGGCTTTGATTATGTTTATTATTACTTACGATTCTGGGCCCTGCCACGTCCATGTGACTGTGTCCTGTAAGTATTAAAAAGACAAACATTTGTAAGAATTCTAATGAGCTATTCATGCAAGAGCTGCAGATTATACAAGACTTGCAGAGTCTTTAGTTTGCTTTGGCCTGTGCTTTAGTTCGCTAATTTTATGGTTGGTCTACAATAGCACTCTCTACTTGGCTATTTATACATATGTTTACAATTGTGTTACTCCACTTTGTTTGCATTTGCCAGCAAAAAGGCATCATAACAATAGTATAGGGGTTCTGTTAAATTCATACTGACCAATTTATTTGGGTATCTGATCAGAACAGGTTGTACTGGGACTCCTGGGACAAAGGCACCTATGGAGGTAAAGAAAATAGCACATGAATTCATTCATTTTCTTTGTTCTTTTTGACTCAGTACAACAGTCCCATCTGTTTTCTATGAAGTCATATGCTACAGAATGCAGTTAAATCCCTGTCTGACACCTTATTGATCACACCATGCCCTACATATCAGCTCACAGCTATTTGACTGGTTCTCAAGTGGATAATCGATGATTAGCCATGAAGCAAACACTGTCCTAATGATATGACCTGAATGTAGAAAATAATCTATAGGTCTTATATAATACAACAAAAAATATCACTCTGACCTGGTAAATTAACGAAGCCTACTGCAAACAGACGTTTGTGAAATATATTTAAATAAATGTCACAGACTCATAGGGATAAAGTCTGACTGGTGTGGATAATACCTATTCATACACACAACACTCCCTCTCTTTCATGTGCTGCAGGTTTTGCTGGCTTCAGCAGTCCTTATTTTACTTTCTATAGTACGTCAAAACAAACCGTAGGCTTTGTAAACCCCTAATACCATGATAGTTTATCTGGTATATATTTGCATACGAAAATGAGTTATCTGATGACAGATAACAAACTTTTCATATGGTGCCGTTCATACACAACCTTCATTATCTACTGAATTATAGACTTTTACTGCAACACACTAAATGTGTATCTTCACTGCATCTGTAACATCTCAACCAGATTTTAACAGTTAATCAACATTATTATAGTGTCCATATTATAATTAACCCTTCTATATAACAAACAAACAAAAATAAAATCTGCTAACCTTGTTTAAAAGTAATGAGACACGATCTGTTCGTACATGTTCCTTCAGGAAAAATCAGCACCTAAAAAAAAAAAGAAAGAAAAAGAAATTAACAACAGTGATATTTTCAGTGGTATCATAGCTTTAATGGTGATTTACGTTCAGTCACAGGTCACACTTCATAATAAAATGGTAAAACTAATACGTAATAAGAATGTTGACACAGAACATTGTTTAGGAACCGGACATCCCTTACTCTAGCTGGGAAAGTACAGCTCTAAGAGTAATTTCCTGCTTTCAGAAGTTGGAAGTTGGAATACACTTAGCTTATTTGTTTCACATTGTGAAATTGTGAAAAGGTATATTTATTTAGCCTTTTTTTTTAAAAAAAACCTTTTTAACCTTTATGGTTTTATTTTTGACCATTTTAAAGTCACATGAATAATTTTTTTTAATAAAAATAAAATACTGGAGGGAGGCAGCACAACCTTTCATGCATAATGTAATCAAGCAAATTTGTGGTGTATACAGTGGAGGTACATTTATTTCACATGTATTTATTTTTTTTAACATGGTTTTATTTTTGACCATTTTAAAGTCACATAAGAAAAAAAAAGTAATAAAAATATTGGAATGAGACAGCATAACCTTGCATGCATAATGTAATCAAGCCAATTTGTGCTGTTTAGACCTTTAGGATGCTAGAAGTGGAGACACTCACCTGTGGCCAGTGTCCGCCTGACTTTGCTCTCCGCTCAATCTCAAGGATGGTGTTTCTACGAGAGTCTGGATCTTTCCGCGAAACAAGCACGGGCTGCACACAGCGCAAAAAGCCTGGGGAACATAATATCATTTTACCCATTTAAGAATAAGTGAATGCTAAGTAATGATAACAGTCATAATAACACGACAACAATAATGAATATTTAACTGAAGTTTCTTTCTTTTTTTGTCTGCCCTGGTTTCATTCTGCTTTATCTGTTGTTATCAGCTTGTTGAAGTCAAACTGATAAACAAAGCATACATATTCAAAAACTTTTGGCAGTAGACTTTGTTTTTGTGTAGACTGATATTGATGCAAATATCCATACTGCCAAAGATCGGTGCTTCCAGGGACTCCGAGCGGGATACAGTTGAGGGAAGACCAGCTTCAATACAGACAATGGCGTCAAAGAAGGAAGAGTGGGGGGCCACAGCTAGAATGGGTGCCTCCAGACTGCTGGCCTGCTTCCCCTTTACCACCACCCTGAAGCCCATGCCGAAGAAATACAACCGGCCTAGAAAGGTCATGACTCTTTTGTGCATGAAGCTGCCCACAAACACACAAAACATGATGAATCATACTGGGTAATGACATCAGTTAGTCCAATATAATGAAACATGCACACATATCAAAAAGCTTGCTGTAATGGCTTCTCATAGGGTATCAGATCAGCATGTTGTTGCATCAGTTAAGAGAATAACCACATCCCTCCAACAGCTGCGCTACCTCCTACGCTAAGACTTAATTCATCTTATCAGTGTGGTCAGTCTGAGAAGAAACGCGATACAGCAAAATGAGCTGTTTTGCGAGAAACCATGTGGCCTGCTTGACAGAAAGCATGAATTAAACCGAACGGAACGGCTCTGTAACGCAGCAAATATGAGTAATGGCTGATATGCAAACCACAGATTTTACATCAACTCTCACATCTATTAATAACACAGAGAAAACAAACACGCATAAAAATAAAGCAGTTACCACCCACAATTCCTGACAACTGACTATTAGCTTATGTTTAACAAATCTTTTTTAGCATGGAGCAAAAGGTACAAACTAGGAACTAAGACAAAATCAGAAGAGGCAGCACTGTCTGTAAGGTGTAATGTGCTAGCTGTCAAGTTTAGTTAGCAGGCCACGAGAGATAGTAGCTTAAATAAGGTGCACCGAAAAAGGTGTATTTTAGTCTTGTGCTGAAATGTAGGAAGTGGCGTGTATCTGTGTGTGACATGAGTGAATAAGGTTCTATATTCTATTTACCTTCTCCAGCCAGTCATGGGCTCCACTGCTCCTTTCAGAGGCTGTCTGAATGTTATCATGACCGAAACCGGCCACATGACCATGAGAACGAGAAGCAAGAAAATGCCACGGAGTGGCAGAAGGATGATTCCTTGAAGAAAACACTAGACACAGACACATAAGATAAAAAATGAAACATCATATGTCACAACATGTCACATATACCTTTTAAGAGACAGACTGTCATATAATTGGTTCAGGAGAAAAAATAATGAAGTATAAAACAAGTTATAACTACCTTCAAGTGTAACATAAGAAAAAAAAATGTGCTCTTGCGGACAGCATATTTCATGAAAACAGAGACCTGTTTAATACATTTAATAAACTATTATCTAACATACAAATAACCCAGCACAACTTCCATCCATGGCTGCAGGATGATTTACAAGTACTATGGGGATATGTAATAAGTCAAGACCTGCTTGGAACTATTTGAGCCGTGTGTTTCCCTTAAAATAATTGCACATCTTAAAAAAATTGTCAGCCATGTAGTATAAAAAAACAAAACAAAACAAAAAACAAACACTAATCTAAAATAAAATCCTATAAATAAATAAATAAATAAATAAAATTGTATGCTTTTATTGAAGAACATACACTTTTAAAAATCCTAAAAATAAATAAAAATAAAATAAAAATAAATAAATACATTTCTATGCTTTTATAGAGGAACATGAATCACATGAGGAACACTGACCTGTAAACTATCTAGTTTTAAATACATAGTGTCAGAGATCTTGACTGTGTTAAAAGCACAATTAAAAGCATACAATAATGCCCTATCGGATACTGTAGTAAAAAAAAATAAAAAATAAAACATCTTATTAACCCATTTTAAAACAAATATTTCTAAGCAGAATATTTATAACATTCTCTCTACCACATGTTGTGAACTGCGTTACTGCGTGATTTTCTCTTATTACAAAATGGTAAAACTGTAACATCAAAGAAGTAACATCATTCTGCAGCATAAAGGGAATTGTAATTCTCATTTATTTACTAACTTGACTCATTAAACATTTTCTACATTTTGACAGCATTTGCTAATTTTGTTTCCTATTCAACCATGTTTCCCAAGTTATTGTAAAAATATTTAAGACTAACGGAGGAAGTAAAAGAGATCATGCAATAAGCAGATTAGAGGGAAACGAATCATTAGACAAATCGAATTTAATGTGGATAAATGTAAACGACAAAGAACTGAATGACTTAAGTGAAGAATAGTATTGACAGGCATGTCATAAATTGAGAGCAGGACTCACTTTGATTTTATCGGCTTTGGTTAACGTAAGGTCGTGCACGAATGGGTTGATGACGGCGGGCAGCAGCAGGGAATGCTGTCTGGGCAGCGCGAATACTCTCTGCAGAGACATCTTCACTCATCACAGGCAGCGTCTTCGTGTGTCCAAACCTCTGTTAACGAAGCGCTTCCTCTTTACACACCACAAGCACCACCTCACACATGACTCCAGTTCTAGCGGTCTGCGGATGTGTTTCACAATCAAGTGAGCTACCTAACTAGATCATATGCGTGTGCTGCAACTTTGGGCATCCCAGGAGGATGCCGGGAGGCAAAGACGAGTTTGTGTGTGTGCACTGGCTGACTCGAAATGCGCTTATAATGTTCTAAAATGTTATGAAGCTAGGCAGCTCAGGTGGTTCTGAGACAAAGCTTATGTGTTTACACTCCACCTCTTGCGGACGTAATCCTATTAGCCCTTAGTAGCCACTCGGAGCTAAAGGTGTCCTCGGTCTTATTCTCTACAGGTTGACAGCTTATACGAGTGGCGTCGCAGGCCATAATGAAATCTTACTTATACGTTATTGTTTAATGAAGGCTGGGAAACATTTTTCTGACCTTACTTCATAACACATATCTAGTGCTCTCCGTTGACCAGTCGGAAGCAGCGATGCTTGACTCGAGAATGAATCACTCGTTTGAGTCTATTCTGAACAAACGGGTTCGGACAGGCACTCAGCACCAACAGTAGCGGGATATTTAAGAACATAAAGGAAGTAAAATGCAAACTAAAACAGCATCCTGGATGTTTTCAGCGACGAATTTCGTTTAGCCGTGGATTTCTGTAGTGCGGTTTCATTTTCAAACCGCCGTAAACGCAGTTTTCAGCTATCAAAAAGTGCAATATAGTTTAACCCATAAATAATTGTGAGGGGTATTAAATCAGCCTACATGATACATGTCGAGAGCTCGGTTTCTAATACTATAACCACTAGATGTCGCTGTTTGTCTAAATGTGACATGAGTATTTTGCAGAAGTTGAATAATGGGAAACGTATAATTTTCTTGATGTGAAAATCAAAGACTCCTCACTAGGGTTCAGTACAAAGCTCAAAAACTGTTAAAAATGAAAAGATAAATGTTCCATGTAAGGATAGTTAATATTTATTTTGAGACATAGTGACAAAGTGCACAAAGCAAAATAGAAAATAATAAAAATAAAACATTACAAATATAAACAGATTGCATGTCAATTAAAAAACTACAAAAAAAAAAACCTACAAACAAACAAAAAAAAAAAATCTCATGATACTTGCTTGACATGAGTCCATCATGCAACAAACCCTATACAGTCTTCAGGCAACCCGTGCCGTGAATCTCTCTGTACCATGAGATAAAAAAAAAAAAAGACTAACAAAAATGATGTGCTTTGACAGTTGTTTGGTCTCTGTTTTTACACAATTATCATGTATAAAATGTGTCCTCTTGTTAAATGCTGAATTTTTTTTATTGGATAGTATTTACTACAATACAAAATAAAACATGAATTAAGTCTTTAATCTTTGCATATCAGTACTAAGAAAATTTGTGCTTTTACATACTGCCTGGTTGAATTTTTTCTGTGCAAAAAAACAAAAAAAAAAACAAAAAACAAAAAAACAAAATACATCTCACTGACACCACTGCCACATTTACATGTAACTGGGAAATGTCATAAGTCCTTTTAAATCTGATGATATACATGTAGGCTATATTAAGGGGTAGGAGCTAAACCCTTTCATAATTAAAAAAAATGAACAAATATTATCACGCTATGACAAAACAACAAAAATTACAGTCTTTTCTGCCTATGTTTGGCATGCAGAGATGGTCCAGGCAGTGAAGGCTACCAGGCCTCTCTGGTTAGCTAAGGAGAGGTTATAATCTAATAGGCTCTGACTAACCAGGAGGGGCAGAATGGTAAATTTGAGTGCTGTCATTTGGCAAGGTAACACTGGCCTTGTTTACATAGTGATGAAGGTCATCACAGAGTGCCAGGGCTGAATGTTCTGCTGATGTTCAGCAACGTAGCCAGTCCTTTTTGATCTCTCCAACTTTGACAATTTTCAGAGTGCTGTCATCCATTTTGAAATAGTGGGAGTCTTTGAAGAAGTAGCTGTGACCTGAAAATATTTAATAAGTGTTAATACCAAGCGAAAATAAATTACAGGTTATAGTTTAATGCAAATTTACTCATTTCACTCCAAAAAAAAAAAAAGTGTTAAAAAGAACTGAAATTAAATTGTCTATTTAATATAGTTTAGTTCATTAATGGCTCTATATCCATCAATCAATGAGAGCGGGGTCTAATTCACAACCTAGTAGTGTTGTCACGATACCAAAATTTTTACTTCGATACCTGACTAAAATAGCACGATACTACTACTGAACCGACACTATGAAAAAACAGAACAACAGGAAAAGTAATTGAATAATAGATGATCCAAATGGAGATCATAGTTATTTTATCTATTAAAAGAAAGCATTTCTTTCTAATAAATAATAATAATAATAATAATAATAATAATAATAATAATAATAATAAAAAAATCACATGCAAGTGCCACTATACAGGATTATGGTGAACAACTACCAAGCCTACACGTGTGGTGAGATCTTTGCTATATTGGTTAGCTAAAGGATAAAGCCAAATCTTATTTTATGATATAGTAATTTTATTTCACACCAACAATTTATATCATGTCATAGTCATTTTTTGTTATTTTATCTTTGTTATTAATAATAAGAACCTAGATGCAAGTAACTAAAGGACAATTACAATAAATATAAATATGAAGTCTGTTTTATTTTTTCCTAAATTGCATTAAATTTTTTCTAGACTCTATTTTAATGGTTACATTAAAAAAAAGATCAAAAAGCATGTCTAATTAACTGAAATCATGAAACTTGCAGAATTTAACAACAATTTATTAAAAGTTGAACAAAAATGACATGTTTTTAAGGCCCTATGAAATACGTTTTATTATTTTTCTCAGATTCAGTTTTTGTTTGTGAATCTCTGTTTTCCATTAATTTTCTGGATTCTATTTTAATCGTTTCATTACATTGTAATAAACAAAAACGTGAAATGAATTTATAAAAGGTAATTAGATTTGATAAAGAATTAAATTTATTATAGGCTATTTATTTCTTTTTTTTTTTCAGAAATACTGTGTGTATTTACAATTTTCTGGTAAATAAATTCTGGTAAATATTTGTTTCTGGTAAGTATTCCTTAAACATTGTTTAAATAATATTTTTATTATTAGTAGTAGTACTATCTTTACATTAAGTAATATATTAATATATTTCTGACTGCCAAGTACAACCAAACTTTTATTTTGATGGGTTGCTGTGAAGACCTTAAGGGTCTTCATTATATGACAATAGTTTTCCGCAAAAGAAACGGTAAAATGTTCATGAAGTGACTCTCAGAGCAGTTGTAGTGATTATGTTCATGTGTTCATGTACTCATTTATTGAGGCAGCAGAGGCTGAAAACACTGCAAGCGTCACGCGAATGTGTGACGTTAGTAAACGAAACTGCGCATCTGCGCCATTCACTAACACAGACAAGCAGAAATACGGCTCTTATTAAAATGCATTCTTAAAGTACCGGTACTAGTAAAATGTGGAATCGTACCGTTTTTAAAAGAAGGGTATCGTGACTTTTTAAGTACCGGTATATCGTGCAACACTACAACCTAGAGAAGCTGATTTTACTTGCTCAGCTCCAAACAGCCTAATTGCAAACAGAGGAACCTTTCACACACCACACAGATATGCTCTATGAGGTGTGTACATGTGTGTGTATACCTGTATGAGTGTAAATGTGTGTTAGTGACAGCAGAGGAAAGAGTTGGGTGGTTGTAAAAGCATGTTTGTTAAGTACATTCCAGTAAATCTAAACAAAACCAGAGCACCTTGCGTAAAACTGTTATAAATCCTTAACCTCTCTCTCTTTTAAGCTTTTCTCTCGTTTTGAGTTTTTATGTGCACTTTAGACAGAGGCTGTTACTGGAAAAAATGCCTCATCTTGAGCAGGGGGAAACATATAGTAGGTTTTTTTTGTTGTTGAAGGCCTAAAGCCAGCAGTAATTGGGTTGGAGGTAACTGCCAAGAATGCGCTACCAGGCTCCACTTTGGTCCAGCTCACACACACAGATTGAGAACCAAAAAGCACACGGTTATCGAAAGAAATCAGTAATATGTGCAAGATCTAACAAAATGTAGGTGACAGAGGGGAAAGGAACAAGATAAAAGGTTAATTCAGGGCAGAGGAAAACCACAGACAAAACTGGATTTGAAGCCAGGCACTTAGCCATTAGTCTCCTACCATCACTATTAAGACTGAGAGCAGCATCTAGGTCATCAGGGATAGCACTCCAAGAATCTGCAATAAGTTTAGGGAAGCCTGGATCCATCTTTTTCTTGGCTTCATTGTATCTGAAAAGTCACAGAAAAAAAATGAACATTATAATCAACATATTTCTACTTTTCCTTAACTTTGAAATTCCCTGACATTCCTTCATTTTTAAAAGCATGTGTAAATTCCAGTAAATCTCAAGGATATAACAGTCTGAGATCATTTATATATAGCCTTGTCCTTATTATATTTGGTTTAAGTGGAAAAACACTTTAGCGGAAAAAGTCTTCTCAACGAATATTCAGTGCAACTGTAGGAATATTATTGTAAGTTTGCTGTAATTTATTAAAATAATCAACATCTGTGGAACTTCATAATTTCATAATTCCCTACAGCCTACTTCCACTTTAATTTTTTTTAAGGAATAACTGTATTTTGCTCATTAATGACTGAGAACACATACTTTATTAGATCCAAATATGGTGAGATATTTAAAAACAGATTACCTCCAGAACTTGTTCCCAGCAAATAAGTAAGTCTTCTTGCTCTTGTGGAAAGAGTAGGCAGAATCAATTCCATGCAAATCTGAAGGAAGGCCCATGCTGGATATCTTCTTGGGATATTCTCTCTCCAGAGTACTGGCAGAATATATCCACATCTCATCACCTACAGAAACAGTTAAAATATTTTAAACACAAATTGTGTTTGGAGGATACACACACACACACACATACTGGTTTCCATTTTTTGTAGGGACATTCCATAGGCTGTATTACATATTACCTTACTTTAACGCTAACACAAAACTTTCCCCCAAGGTCAAAATTTAGTGTTATTACTATACTTGTGGGGACATTTGGTCCTCATTATGTAGGCAATACCAGGTACACAGACACAGAATATTTATAACATATAATATATACAGTATTTTTCAGCAATTTACAAAACCTTGCATTCTGACATACACTTTGGTTCAAAAGTGTGGGGTTGGTAAAACTTTTTAATGTTTTTGTTTTTTTAAAAAGTGCTCAAGTGCTGAAAGAAATTAAAAATACAGTGCAACTCTAACATTGTGAAATAATATTACCATTTTAAATACTTATTTTTAATTTTGATATATTTTAAAATGTAATTTATTCCTGTGATGCAAAGTTGAATTTTCAGCAGCCATCACTCCAGTCTTCAGTGTCACATAATCCTTCAGAAATTATTATATGCTTCCCCACTTGCTCAAGAAACATTTTATGTTATTATCAGTTGAAAACAGTTGTGCTGCTTAATATTTTTATGTAAACCGTTCTGCATTTTTCAGGATAGAAAGTTCAAAAGAACAGCATTTATTAACACATTTTTGGTAACATTATAAAAGTATATGTCACTTTTGAACAATGTAATGCTGAATAAATGTATTCATTTCTTTCCAAACAAACAAGTGAATAAATAATTAAATAAACAAATATGCATAATGACCCCAAACTTTTGAATGGTGGTGCGTGTTTCTCAAAAACACACAAGATACAGAAACATAAACTTACAGAAATATTTTAGAGAGTGAAAGAGAGAAACAACTTGTTTGTACTTGTGGGAATTTAAGAGAGACACAAAGACGGTTCTTTACATGTCACTAAAGTCCACTGAAAAGCATTACACTACGTCATAAATACAGGATGCATTGCAGTAAAATAAAACAGTATCATGTAGCAGTACAACATCATTTACTAGAACGTAATTGAATCAAAAAAGATACTTGCAATGACATGCAAGTCAAGGATTCACTAAGATTACAATCACTAACGTCTGTATTATTTATAGCAACAGACTTCACAGGGAAATATCATGACTTATTAATCACTGGATTTGATCTATATCAGGTCCCAAAAGCAGTTTTCCAACCTCAAGTCTAACGCACACATATACACACACACACACACACACACACACACACATATATATATATATATATATACACACACACACACACACACATACATATATACATATATATATATATATACATATATACACACACACACACACACACACATACACACACGAAAAAAATTCTTATCAAAGTGATAAATGTTGTGTTGCAAAAATGAGTGCACCCTCCTAAAAGCTACTAAAAAAAATAAATAAATACAAAAGAGTGTAGATTTCCTGACAGTTAAAGGTGTTTTATAGCCTTTTGCGAATCATACACAGACTTAATTCTGTCAACAATGAAACCACTTAAGACAGAACTGCCAGGTGACTTATTTCTTAGCATAAGAGAGGACAATGGTACAAGAGGAATACCAAACTATTGTTAAGTGTGAAAATATATCAGAAGTAGCACCAACACTCAAAAACAATGGACTTGTGACAAGGCTCCTGAAATAATCAGGTCTTCACTTTAAGTTTCCATTTAATGATGAGTATTTTTTTCCTACAAATAAAGCCGGAGAAATGCCATGCAAGAGTCTCAGAGCCAGCAAAAACTATGAAAAGAGTGACACTTTATCTCAAGGAGTACGACACAGCCTGCAGAAGTGACATGTATGATTCGTGTTACCATTAGAATTGCCTACTGCAGCCAAAGCACAATAAACTCATTTAACCTCTTCCAAGGCCCATATTTACAAAATATAGCCTTCTGGGAATCCATACTCTGCTCTCAAGAGACCAAGTCAATTATTTTGGATCAAAAAGCATCCAAAATGTTCTAGTGTTGCTAGAGGAGGAGTACAGTGAGAAGTGCCTGGTACCCACAGTGACGTTCAGTGGTAGTAAAGCTCTTCTATAGGGATGCTTGAGTGCTGATGGTGTGAGGAAGTTGCGCTTTATCAATGCTGTCATGAATTCACACACCACTGTGTGATGTAATACAAAAACTGCCGATGCTACCCTCCCCTCATTCCCTGCATTATTGGGCATTTTGTCAGCGTGACAATGAAGATATTCATTCTCCCAAGGTCAAAATCCTTCAGTGAACATGCATTTCACTCAATCTTAACGCTCTTGAGCGGCTGTGGGGGATCCTGTAGAGACGAACTGAGCAAAACTGCCTATTAAAGACCAGGGCATTTAAGGAGGTCGTCCTCCAGGAGTTAAACAGGACAGATGTGAAAATTTGTCATGAACTTGTACACTTAATGCCAAGAAGTGTCAGAGCAGTACACTTAAAGTTCTGGAGGACATACTAAGTACTAGAATATTATAGATTTGCTGAATTACATCTAGGGTGTACTCATTTCTGCAATCCTTTATTTAAAGAAAATTGGCTAATTTACTTATTTTACAGAAAATATTGGCATATAGTTTGTTGTTTTTATTAAGTATATGTTTAATACATACATACTTATTTATGTTGTGCACTGTATACAAACCATAACCCATCTTGGTTTATAGTGCCAGTAAGTGAATAGTGCATGTGTAATGTATACAGAGATGGATTGTGGATAAAATATATAAATGTGTGAATGTTAAATTTGGTAGATTCTTTGGTAGATTCTTGATCAAATTCTATGATCAAATTTTTTTTTTCATTTCTTTTCATGTATTTTTGTATTCATTGCCATTGGCCATAAGTGTCACACTCGGTTCTGTCCTTTACCTGCAAAGAAGACCGTCTTCTCCTCTAGAGGATTCTCATAAGCCGCATCAATCTTCTCTGGAAGTTCACTCCAGAATGTAGCCACCAGCATGGGCCCTGTTGGCTTCTTCCTGACATCAGCAGTCCTGAAGAGGAATCTGTAACAGGAGGGGTTACAGTAAGACAGAGCAACAAAATGCTTGTGAAAAAAAAAGAAGAAGAAAGAACGAGTGAAACGAGTGAAAACGAGGGAAAGAAGGGAGATAAAATAAGCAAGTAAGATTGAAAGAGACAGCGTGTGCCGAACTCTTGCTACAGTGAGGTGATTCACTGAGCAGATGTTTCTTATTATGGCTGAAGAATGAGTTAGAAGGCATTTGGACATGTCCAAACTTGCCTGCTGCCCCAGAATGAACCACAAAAACAATACCAACCACCTCAGACCTCTTTCCACTGACCTATTTTTCAAAAGGCCAAAACAGTTCAGTCTCAGGGAAGACAGAAATCTTTGGACTTTCAAGTGACTATAGCTCACTAGAGTGAAGATCAGTTTCTGTGAGCAGCACACAGCCTCTGTCAGCAGTTATTTCACTTTACGGTAACCTTCAGATCTCAGCACTATGTTACAGTTGAAATAAGACCAAACATTTTGGCCCAAAGCTACACTTCTTCAGCCGTAAACACTTTGTTGTCTATGCAATTAAACATGTAAGAACTGATCACTCTTGTAGTTAAAACACTAGTTGAGTTCAGCTCTTATTTGCAGCCATCTTAGAAATGAAACTATATGAGACAGAAGAAGAATTCATATTATCAAATGCCTCAGATGTGGCTTATAAATCTGAGCCAAAGATTAGATAAAATAAAGCCTTTCTGGTGCAGCTGAATAAACAAAACATTTGTGAACCTTCTGGGGGTGTGCTCTCTGGCCTTACTCTCTTCATCTCCCTTTTCTCTGTAAAATGGCTTAAACAGCTGTCCCATTTATCCAGCTGGGTGAATATCTGAGATCTCAAGTCATTTTGCCCACACAGTAAAGTGAGACTTGCAGCTCCAGGGATCCTCAGATTCACAGAATTACGCCGTAATTTGATCACAACTCTATGATAATGACATTTCCACTGCTGAAATGTTTGACTCCTTGCCTGCACAGACAAATAATATTCATCAGCGAAAATACGGAGAGAGGTTCAGACACTTGGAGAAGATTGATTTTAAGCTGAACTACCAAAGGCAGGAAATCACTAGAGATCTCATGATGCAACATTATATTAAAAACTGGACTGCATATTGTAATATTGTAAACTTCTACAGTTTCAGAAACATTTTTTGTTTTAAATTGTAATTTGAATTTAAAGAATTTTTATGTTTATATTACAATCAATTATAATAGATAATTCTTTTAAATAAATAAACAAAAAAATAAATAGTTTTTGATAAAAGCACTGGTAAAATAAATAAAATGCAAACATTGTGAGAAAAATGAAACATTTCCCTCAATTTTTCCCAAATTTTCTCTCTCAGAAAGAAACAGGACTGTAAAGATACTGGCAAAGACAGGCTTTATTTTGATTTATGGAATCAACCTGATCTGGATACTTCAGATCAGTATTTCACAATCTTGCTAAGAGGGTATAAGAGCCCATTGAGTACTACACCGATATATGCTCATATTCAGCATACACTCTTTTCAGTGTGTGTGTGTGGTCTTGTGATGATCTCTGTAACCGCATAGCAGTCAGCTTTAAAACTGGAGGTGTGTGTAGAATAGTGAGTGGCTCTATTTCGTTCCAGAGCTCCTGATCCATGAGCATGTAGGTGAAAACCAATGACAGCACTCCTTATACTCTCCTTATGTTTGCTTTGGACACCCCTCCATAATGTTAACATTTATGACGTTTACCTCTGATTATGCAAGTAATAAGTGTAGAGCATGAACAGCATTTCAAATACAAATTAACAAATTCAAACAGTAAATGATATTTAAATGGGCGTAATACATGTGTGTAGTTTTTTTAAGGTTGCTTCTCAGGCACCAACATAAACGGGATAACCCAAAGCAAATTCAATACTGTAGTAGAGGTACCCTGAATGGTCCCGTAACAGAGATTCTTGACAAATTCTTGCAAGTTTATTTTTCAAAATAGTAACTTTTTTCTCAGAATTGCGAGTATATCTCACAATATTGACTTTTCTCAGAATTGCGAGTTTATATCTCACAACTGTGACTTTTTTCTCAGAATTGCGAGTTTATATTTCAAAACACTAACTTTTTTTCTCAGAATTGCGAGTTTATCTCACAATATTGACTTTTCTCAGAATTGCGAGTTTATATTTCAAAATAGTAACTTTTTTTTCTCAGAATTGCGAGTTTATATTTCAAAACAGTAACTTTTTTTTCTCAGAATTGCGAGTTTATATTTCAAAACAGTAACTTTTTCTTCTCAGAATTGCGAGTTTATATTTCAAAACAGTAACTTTTTTTTCTCAGAATTGCGAGTTTATATTTCAAAATAGTAACTTTTTTCTCAGAATTGCG
>JAHKKF010515667.1:23025-46239 GCA_019740295.1 Labeo calbasu
ATTTCAAACACCACACTTTTATTTTTAGAATGACTGTGAATTATTGTTAGGAAACACATGCCACAAGTCTTATATGACCACAAGTCTACACAGACATTCTCAAAACATAAGAGACTGTGAACAGTGATGTTTTCTCTGCACACACTATTTTACAACATTATCTCAACACAGTGTTTTTGAGAACAAGTGATCTCTGCACAAGTAAGTTTACAATCTTATCTTAACTAAATATCCACATCACCCTCAAACTATTTCCTGACCATGGAGACCTAGCATGCCAAAGATTACAGACCTCTGCACTGATAATTCAGTGGTTCTTTAAGAAAAAAAAAGGTACAGTACTGTCTCCATGTTTTACATAAAGCATATATGTTGCATTTACACGCTTAAATTTAAAGGTGCATCACAATGCCATAGAAGAGCCTTTTTTTGTCTAAATGGTTTCATGAGCCTTTAACAACTGTTTCACAAAAGGTTCTTTGTGGCGAAAGAAGGTTTTTCAGATTATAAAAAGGTAAGAACGAGAGTGTTCCTTGTGGAACCAAAAATGGTTCTTCTACGGAATCGCTGTGAAGAACCTTTCAGGCACCTTTATTTTTAAGAGTGCACACTGCATGCAAAAAGCACATCATGCACAATACAAATTCACACAATGTTATTCACGCAAATAATAAAACACACATTTGTCATATTTGCACACCAGGATATGTTTCTTTAATTGTACTGCTGCTTTCTTTTTGCAACAATAAAATAATTTAAGATCTGTTATTGCTTTCGCTGGCACTATAAATGTGCATTCAAGAGTCTAGCATCTGTTAAACAAAGAGCGAGAGAGTGCAGAGTGTCTGTCATCACACTGGAATTTTACAAAATATGGGTTTATTGTGATCCACCGGTGTTGCTATATCCCTTGGAGTGAGAATCCCTAATTTAATGAGTCCACTGGGAAATTTTGCATTGACAAAACAGTGAAGCTTGCGCTCTGCTTCAGCGTATGTGCAGTGATCGTCGCATTGTGAAAGCTGATTTCCACAAGGATGAACTAAAAAATAAGTTCTCCAAGTGAAAATTTTGTGACGCAAGTATGATGAACAGAAAGTGTGATTTATACCTGCAGGATTTCTGTTGCTAGTTCACGCTGAGGACATATGCAAATGACTTGTTTCATTGGCACAGGTCTTTCCTCGCCACAAATCAATATCAAACACATCTCTGATGTTCATAAGACATGAAGGCTTGTGAAAACAAATGTCACAGTATTTTCCTTTTCTAAGTATGTTTTCTTTAACTCATTCTTCACTGATTTGGGACTACTGTGAGAGCGTTGTGCAGGCAGGGCAACAGGAAATCAGTTTCGATGTGTATGTGCATGTGTTCCACTCTCTCAGGATGTGCCACACCTTCTAAGTGGCGCTCTGTCCACACTAGGGCTCAGACGGCCGTTGAACAGGCCTTTCATACTGTCTTTCCAAAGCTACCAGTCTGTAAAGCACACAGCGCTGCCTGTTTACAGCTCTGAAGCCTGCTGGCCTGCTAAAGCCTGAGCTGACTAATAGTATGCAACACAGAGGGATTATTCCACTCTCTCGAATTGACTCATTGATGCCTCGCAAATAACGTGAGGAAAAAATAACGTCTGAACCGGACAAAAAGGTATTTGTGAAGAGGGAAAAAAAGGATGTGTTTATGGAAAAAATTCCTTTCAGGGTATTTTTGAGTTGTTGCTTAGTCATGCAGTCTTGGGTCTCACTGCTGATGTTTATCTTTAGTGTCTAGTTGAAATCTGCACTGGAAAAGCGAGGAAAATACGTGGCTTGACCAGAGAGAGAGGGTGTGAGACGGAGAGTTCTGACTTGTCTGCTTATGCCAATAATTACCATCAACAAACAATAAATACAGGCCCTGGAAAGCCCTCCAAATGATAAAGTTTCCATTCTTCATGATCTTAGTACTTATACTTCTTAACATTACTATTAATTACAGTGTATTGTGATGTGTGCAATTGTGCCTGCAACCATAATATTCATAATACATTACAGGTTACAAAATATTAACAAAATAACTGCCCATACAGAGTATAAAATGTAGATTATACAATAATTATATAAATAAGATAGTTTAAATAATACCAACTCTAAAATTTAATAAAATTGCAATTGTGCTTACTTACAGAGATCCTGTTCTGATATTGCTTAACCCTTTAAATGTCACAGAAATAACTATTTTAAGTCATAGTCCACACAAAAATGAAAATTCGCTCATCATGTCAGGTCATTTTAAACTTGTATGACTTTCTGTCTCTTGTGGAACATAATAGGAAACATTTTGCAGAATGTTGGTAACCAAAAAGTTTTGGTTCCCATTGACTTCCATTCTAGTTTTTGCCCATAGACTACAATTAAATGGGAAATTAAATTACCAACAAATCTGCTTAAGTTACAAAGAAAAAAGAAAGTTCTACAGGATTAGAATGGCATAAGGGTGAGTAAAAGAGAGATTTTCATATGGACTATCCTTTTAAAGACTTCATTTATTTATTGCTTTATTTATTTATTTATTTTTGTTTCTTTCTGTATAAAAGCTGCTTTTTCTGAGTGTCGCATTATTGGACATTTTTTTTTTCATTCTGAAAAATTAAGTAACCTAAACCAGTTGGTAAAAATTGTACACTACTGTTCAAAATCAGTAAAAAATATTTTAAAGAAATTAATTATTTTATTCAATAAGTATAGATTAAATTGATCAAAATGTCAGCAATGACAATGAAAATACTTTTCTTTACTTTTCTTTTGAACTTCCCAACTGCGTCCTAATTCCTAATGCCTAAATATTTATCTTGATTTCCACAAACAATATCTAGTGGTTTAAATACTGATAATAACAAGACATGAGCTGAAAATTCTGATTTACCATCAAAGCACAAAAAAAAATCTTATAATAACGTCACAGTATTACTGTTTTTACTGATTACATTTGATCAAATAAATGCAAAACTGGTGAGCAGACTGGTAAAAATAAATAAAAATCCCTTAACTTAAAGGGTCAAAATACCCAAACAATGACGGTGTTTGACTATAATGGGTCCAAAATAGAAAACACCCTGAAGCCTCAATATCTTCATGCTATTCACATGTTTGTTGTCCTGTGTGACAGTAGAGGGCAGTGTGCACTAGACAATAGAGCAGCTCTGATACAGGTCAGATTCTCAAAATAACCTCTCACTCCTTTACGCACCCACATCAAAAGAATGATTACTTTAAATTGTAAAAGTTAAGCTTTGACATTGACACTCTTTTGAGAGTTTGTGGCATCGTTAATCTTAAATCACACTAAGAGAATTGTCTTCTGCCACAAACGAGATACAGTTTCATGGAATAATGAATATGACAAACACACCGTTTGTATTTTCAATACAGTAGGTTTGGAAAAAGTGTGTGTGCAGGAGCGTGACTGCATGCCGACTTTCAGTAGAGCGGATGTGAAGAAACCGCTCATCAAAGGGTGTGAGGTCCAGCACTAATCCGCAGTTAATGGCGGACAGGGGTGCCCAGCCCTATCGTTCTGTTCCTAATGGGCACACCGTACTAATATCCAGCCATCCACTAGCCACAGACTGTCCTCAAGCTGCAGAAACGATATAAAAATAGATGGGTGGGTTCATGTATGTGTGTATATATATATATATACTTACACTATTAGAAAAAAAAAAAAACTATTTTATATTTTACATTAACAGTGTAATCAATATTCTGTTTATTAAAGCCATGTATGAATCTCATTAAATTAGTGTATTTAAGTATTTTACATTTACTCCAAAATAATAACTCAAGGCAGTAATAGTTTAAACAATTTATTTGTGAACTTATGTTCAGCTTTTCTTTTTAATAGTTAACTTTTAACTAGTTTTACATTTTTTGGATCATCAGTCATCAAAGCTCGGTGAACACCGGTCACAGACACGGAGATTGACTTTATTTCATCAAGCTGATTACTCACTAAAAACTCCCACAGAGCATGTTTTCATGCCATTTTAAGTCTTAATCTGACTTAACAAAGTGGTTATAAATAAAGTGTGTTAGTTGTTTACTTACTTTTTAATTAGCCTTCGCATTAACGCTATTATATTGCTCATTCAGATTCGGATGCTGACTCCCGAAGGCGGAACGCGCATGAGCACAAGAGGCGGGGTTTATCTCATTAACCAATCACAGCCGAACATAACCAGTCATATCCAATCAGATCGCGATGGAGGCACTGCCTCCACTTACGCGATTTTCCCACGTTTTAAAAGGTCTGTTAAAACTCAATGGACTCAGGGGAGGAGAGAGAGACGCGGACTTCCGCTGTAACTTTACCTGCTGGTGTCACTGTTGGACAATGTTTCTTTAGAAAAACGAGTTTTTACACTTTGTAATGTTGTATTTTGTTTTATTTTTCTACACTATATACATATATTTTTCCTCATCCAGTATTATTACTGTGATGGCAAAGCTGAATTTTGAGTAGCCTCCTGTTTTTAATTATGGTGTCTGCATATGTCCTTGTTATTGTTACAATTTGATTCAATTCTGAAAGTAAATTTAATATGGACATTTGTATTTTCTGGTAACGAGGACAGACTGTATACAATTAAATGACTAAGGTACATTTGTAAACGCTCATTTCAAACATCCACAAACATCTAGTCATTTGTTTGAGAGGCTGAAAAGAAGTCACAGTAATGATCAAAGAAACCTCAAGACCGCAGACCATAAAAGACCTAACAAGCATTTCCGTGGTCCGCGGTTGTCTTTTAAAACTAATAAAATGGGGTCAAGCTTCGGCACCGCTCTCATAATGAAAAAAACATTCAGACAATGTCCTCTTCCATAACCGTCACTCGTCTTTTCTCGAAAGAGTTGTTCCTCTCTTATTATTTGGCATATTAGCTCTAAACATTGTAGCTTTCTGTGAGCACTTTCATGTCTGGTCTTTAATGAGTGATTTAATGCCAAAGGAAACAGCCTCTATCAGCGTGTGTTGTGGAAGGGAACGTTCTGTGCACAGAGACGTTTTGTGTGGGCTCCAGCCAGGGCATTTTTTATCAACTCTTTCTTTTGCATTCAAGGTCACTGATACATAAATTATTTGCACTACTGCTTTAAAATGTTTACAAGTTTGGCAGAAGTCAGTCTCTTTGAATGTGCGGCAGTGACCCTGTCCTTCTCATTATTACTGCAAACAATCAAAATACACAGATACAAATCAGCTCACATTTCCATCCCAGAATGAGCTGGCAGTGCAAACACAGATGGTTCATGTCCTCTTCTCAGATAATATGTTTTCTGATTATTTTCTTTGCCGCATCTCTTTAAACGGCCAGTTCTGATAAAGGTAGCTTGGGGCGAGGGCTTGGAGATCCTGTTTTTTGGGGACCAATTACAAGCTAAAAGCGAGCGGCTTGGTCATGTGTGTGCTGATAGGAGGACCTGGCCGTCTACACGACAAACATCAGCGCTTCCCCAAGCAACCCTGTCCCACCTCTAAACCCTCCCACTGAAAGACATATGCAGGGAAGACACTTATGAATATTTCAAAGAGATTAGAAACCAAGCGTTGAGAGGTCAAGCATGTCCTCAAATCAGACCAGCCCACAATCTGAGAGCAGTGAACTATGGATGTCGGTCATGGGAAGATTTATTTGTATTTTAAAAAGACGCCATTTGATTTGAGCTTATATTTAGATGTAAACATTTGCTCGAAAATTATTTGATGTTCACTCCTTCCATAAGACCATGTTGCAAGTTATCTAACTTCAAAACAGCATCAGTACAACCAAAACTTCATCATTTATTATGCGTGTGAAGATCCTGAGATTGATACTGTCTTCATTACATAGTAATCTTTATTGAGCTGTCTTTTGGTGAATACTGGTTGGACTGACACTTGTGTCTATGGCTGTGTTCTTTTAATTAAGCAAACTGGGAGAAGTAAAGGAGATGCTTGGCAGCTTGTCAGGAAAATGGCATGTCAGGTCTATTATGGTCCCTCACAGGAGTGGCGTGCTGTCCATCATCTACCTGTTCTGGCTGTGGACCTTTCCCTTTGGATTCCACTGTAATGCGAGATGGTGGACATCTGCGTCTGGCTGAATGAGGAAGAGCTTTACACAGTTCTCTGATAATACAAAACCCCTATCATTTACACGAGCTTTCTTCTGCCATTGTGCTGCGAAAACCTGCGGCTCGTAAATCTAAAAAGGGATTTGTAAGCACTAAAGAAGTTGTACGGCAAATTAATACGAAATTATATAATATAAATACATAATAATTGCATTCTTAAATAATGAAAACAAAAATAAAATACATTTACACAAGTTTTCTTCTGCCGTTGTAAAACCTGCGGCTCGTAAATCTAAAAGAAGACTTTTAACCACTAAAGAAGTCATACTCCAAATTAGTAAGAAATTATATAATATAATTACATAATAATTACATTTATAAAGAGTTATAAAATAAAACATACCTTTACACAAGCCTGTTTCTGCCATTGTGCTGCAAAACCTACAGCTTATATATCTAAAAGAAGACTTCTAACCACTAAAGAAGTTATACTCCAAGTTAGTAAGAAATCATATAATATAAATTACATTATAACTACATTCTTATAGAAAAATGAAATAAAATAAAATATACATTTACACAAGTTTTTTTCTGCCATTGTGCTGCAAAACCTGCAGCTCATAAATCTAAAAGGGGACTTCTAACCACTAAAGAATTTATACGGCAAATTAGTAAGAAATTATATAATATAATTACATAATAACTGCATTCTTAAAGATAACAAATACATACGAAATAAAATAAAATACATTTACACAAGTTTTATTTATTTATTTATTTATTTGCCATTGTGCTCCAAAACCTGTAGCTCATAAATCTAAAAGGGAACTTGTAACCACTAAAGAAGTTATAGCAAATTAGTAAGAAATTATATAATATACATACTACATAATAATTGCATTCTTAAATAAAATGAAAAAAAAAAAAATTCAGGAATTAAACAAATTCGTAAGACACTTGAACATCCAACAGAATGTATAAATTAACTCTTGACAAAAAGTTTTTTTTGTTTTACTTGCTTTTATTCCCCAATACACTTGTTTTTATTCAACATTTTTTAAACTTTAATATTTTGTTTCCATGGTTTGCAGTGTTACTTATAATTTTTATTAATATTTTAAATTAGATTTCATTTTTATATTGTGTTTTCATTTTAATATTGGTTAAAGTTTTAATAATTTTGCTGTGTTTTGTATTTTTTATGAGGCTTTGCTTTTTTTTTAATATATCGTTTATATCTATATAGTTTTTATGAATTTTTATTACAGATTTAGTATTAGTTATTTTAGTATTAGTAAATTAAATAAACTAAATGAAACTGAGATTTTAAATTTAAGTTTAATTCATTTACTTCAAGTACATTTATTTTTTTTTAGTTTTAGTTTTTAACTTTTAACTAACCCTATGGCTCATGTTTGATTCTTGTAGTTTATGAACACAAAAGTTTCTCAGTTTTGGATTTTGCTAATACTTGTGTAAACTTTGTTTAAAACACCTTAAAGAAACAAACTAATAATGTCCTAATGAGAATATATAATAACAAGTAATCTAAGGAAAGTTCCAAAAATCTTCACATAAACCAAAAAGGAAAACAGGGACATGATGTACTTCGGTTTACCACAAGAGCATCACTTTTCCCTTTTTTTAAAACGTTCCAGAGGACTTCTAAAGGTTGGTGGCACGCTGTGAGGTCAACACTTTGCACACATAAATAATAGAGAGTTTATTCGTCACTGACACACTATCCAAAGGCGCCTCGTAAACGCAGACCCATCAGTCACTCTCCTGGGAGAACCTTCTCAAATGACCTGAACTATGATTAGTAATTTCTGGATTATTTGTTCTACTCTTGCAATATTCATGCTCTCCGTAACAGATATCATGACATTTTTTTCCTCACTGTGAGAGGGAATCCCACGCCAGCCGCAGAAAGAGGACATCTATTAGCCCACTAAAATAAACATTGCATTTTTAATTGTTTTAGCATTGCCTAATGCATCATTCAGCACGATCTAGTACGCAAGAGCTCTTTCCCTCACAATTTAGCTGACACAGAGAACATCCTTGTTGTACTCGTCTATAATGCATGCAAAACAACTTATCGCAGAAATTATGATGGGTTTCCCACACTACTGAAGAACATTAAATATGTGCATATAACAGCGTTATTATAGTTAACTAAAACAATTAAAAAGTATATTATAAAAAAGTAAACATGTTTCATTTTAATTTAGCTTAATTTGATGTACTAAAATAATTAAATTACTACACATTAAAGTAGACTAAAACTGAAATAACAATAAAAACTATATAGATATTAAAGACATTAACTAAAATAAAAATGTAATTAGTAAAAAATATTTTAAAATATTTAATAAAACTATAGTAGTATCTCAACAGTAATAATATAACACTGGCAAATACAATAAATATACAGTTATTTTTCAGAACAATTAGTATTCATTTATTTAAACTTTGTAATAAAAGCTTTATTATATATTATTAAGACAATAATGGGCCTACTCAAACACACTCTTGGGACATTTTTCCTTCCTTTCTTGTCACCGATAATAACATGTTACTGCTGTTGTCCCCAAATCAAAGTGAAATCAGACCCTAATTGGTGTGTACATTGACATGCAGATGATTAGCGGTCCTAAGGGATTGATAATGGGAAAATCAAACGTTCAGTTCTCGTTTCCACCAATCGCAGTGAATGTCAGCGCGCGAGTTGTAAAGTTTCCTGACATGTAAGAAAGCACACTTCACCAAGTCCATTTCCAAACGTCGTGGGCTTTGATATCCAGCTCAGTGAAACTTGTGACTGTTTTAATTAAGGAGGAAATACAATGAAGTGACAGAGTTAGAAAAGGAAATCACATTCAACAAATGCCTTTGTTTCTTACCCTTTCACAGTGCGTTAGTTTCAAAGCACTCGGCAAGTTAAAAAAAAAAAAAACCTTTTTTCACCATAAAGCAAGAATACAGCAACATAGTACAGAGAAAGACATCCTCTTTGACCTTGAAGACCTGTATGTGTCTTGCTGACGATTCAAAACAACACACATACACATTTGTATTCATTCTGATAGCATCTCAATAACTACCGTAAGCAAAAACCTCCATCTATTCCCATCAGTGAGACAGTGGAGCCAGGACAGAGGCTAGACCAGGACTGAGGGAGAATACCCGAGCACTTCCACTGTTTATACTGCCTCGGGTTATATACGGCACTACAAGGAATGACTGTAAGGCTGCTAACTGTGTTTTTGCTCCTACAGACAATAAGTTAGATGCTCACATATATCCCCTCAATTTTTCACATGGGTTCCGGTCTACAGGATCAACTTTCTACACAGTCAGCAACAGATATTTTTTTTATGGTAATCAATCAAAATGCAATGACAGCAGGTCCGGGCAACGGGCCATTTTTAGCTTCTGATGATGCCGCTACAACGATAGAGGAAGAACGGCGGATTTTTATTTGATTTTGTGTAACAATGGCCCACTTTGAAGCTACAAAGTTGTTGTTTTAGATTTTAATAGGAAGTTTTTCCTTACAAAAAAGCTGTTTTGTATTTTATTACAGTATTTGGTTATTAAAGAATGCATAAAATACTTTTGAAGTGGGAACATGATTTTATTAAAATGCACCATCATTTTGAACTCAACATCAGACATGGTTTAGTTTAGTTGTCACTAACATTTTTGTGAATTTTATCTTTCAAAATTAAAAAATAGAGGTAACACTTTACAATAAGGTTCATTAGTTAACATTAGCTGACTACTTTAGTTAACTTGAACTAAAAATGGACACTACTTGTTAATCTTAGTTAATGTTAATTTCAACATTTACTAATGCATTATTAAAACCAAAAGTTGTGCTTGTTAACATTAGTTAATGTACTGTGAATTAACAAGAACCAACAATAAATGATTGTTTTTTCATCAACTATCATTAACAAAGATTAAATACTGTTATAAATGTATTTTGTTCTTTGTTTGTTCATATCAGTTTATACATTAACTAATATTAACTGAATGAAACCTTATTGTTAAGTGTGGCCTATATATATATATATATATATAATGACGATGACAGATTTCAACTGTAAGGTTTGTGTTCTTTGTGTGCAATTTGAAAAATGTGGTTAAAAGTATACAATTTATTAATTACAATATTTGTTTGCCAAAACAGTGGTTTTATATTTTATATGACACTTATTTATTTTGTTTCATGAATTTCTTTGTGTTTTAATAATAATAATAATTAACATATTATTTTATAATAACCTTACAAAGTTTGTTGAGAAGCCATTAATACGCTGTTTATAGGCAAGCTCCAACTTACCCTATATAGGGTGAAAACATGGCCCGCTTTGGGGTCAAAAGGTCATAGTGTGATCAATGAACTATATCCATGTTTGAGCAAAAACAGTGGAAAAGTAACTTTTTGTAGTCATGTTTCTATACAGTAATGGACTTCCAAAACTAAAATTAAAAGTAGCCCTAGTCTCCTCTACTCATGTGATTTCAACGCTGCTTAACTAATGCTATTATAACATGCCATATATATGAAAACAAATATCGTATCACACAAGCTCTATTTTAAAAGCAGGATCTTGTTTCTTCCCGCCACAAACACCCTTAGACTCTAAGGATACGTGCACTTTTTCCCAGAATGATTGATGGCAGCCACTTACTCGCTGTGAATAGTCTCCAGTCAAACTTTCATTCTTAATTCCAGTGTCAACAGTGCATCTCTAGCTCCCGACCTGCCACTTTAGCCCTGAGGAGACACCTGACCAGATTCCAGCCACCCCACATATAAACAGTGTAATCTCTCAGTCTCTGACACAGCAAATAAACACAGCACACAAGCAAAGCTCAGCAACTTAATATCCTACTTCCTTCCTTTGTGTAGACTTGACAGCTTGTAGGGGGCTCGGGGAAAAGAGAGAAGAAGACATATTTTACAGGTAACAAGACTAAAGTGACCGTCTCATTGAAGTTGTAGCAAGGTTAAGTGCACTGAGGTTCACCTCTGGCAGAGGAAATGTGAGCTAAAGCCAAAAATATATCTGAAATATTATGGATTAGTTGATGTTTTCCTGTCACTCAAAAGCCACATGAACCAAATATATGGAGTAAATACATATACACAAAAGTTATCCTGAGCAGATAAGATAAGCCATGTTAAAAAAAGCATGTTGCACAATTTAATCTAACTTTATAGATATATGGTGAAGATAGAGGAAAAAAAAAAACAGTTAAAAAAAAAAAGAATCATAACTTATGAAATGCATTGAATTAAAAGCACTGTTAATGCATACATAACTGCATTTAAAAATTTATATATTCATAAAAACTACACAAAACTGTGTACATTTAACATTTAACTATTACTTAATCCTGAACCTGAATTATTATTTAATATTTAATCCTGAAAAGTCCTGTATGTGCCATATGTGTTTGTTGCTGTAGTATATTTTCACCACCTGATGGCAGTATTTCCTGTAACACCAGCCATTTCCCTTTTCCAAACTCTGGCACAAATCTTGCTTGAATTTGAATATTTACTTCATCATGCAGTAAATATGTCAAAAATTCTATCAAGAAACAAGAAAAAAACATATCCATTCAATCATAAAAATGAATCAACAAATAATATAATTTCTAGCAAAGGCTTGCCTTTGCTATACTTCACAGACTTTTCTTGTTAATAACTGACCTGAAAAGTGTACAACACAGCACTTTTCCCCACTTATCTCCTAAAATCATATGTGACCCTGGACCACAAAACCATTTTTTTAAAGTTCTGAAAGCTGAATAAATAAGCTTTCCATTGATGTACAGTTTGTTAGGTTAAGACAATATTTGGTTATGTGACTATTTGAAAATCTGGAATTTGAGGGTGCAAAAAAATCGAAATACTGAGAAAATCACCTTTAAAGTTGTCCAACTGAAGTTCTTATCAACGCATATTACTAATCAAAAATTACATTTTGATATATTTACGGTAGGACATTTACAAAACACCTCCATGGAACATGATCTTAATATCCTAATGATTTTTGGTATAAAAGAATAATTTTGACCCATACAATGTATTGTTGGCTATTGCTACAAATATACCCACACTACTTATGACTGGTTTTGTGGTCCAGGGTCACATATATGAATCCGTTTGGCACTTTAGATACTTCTTTAAGATATTTGGTTTGGTTTGAAGTAATTCTGAAGCTGATCCTAAACACAAATTTATATGCAAATATGCTTATGGTAAGATTAACATACTAGCTCTAACTGTATGAATTTTTTTAAAGCTTAAGTGAATTAACAGAATTACATATATAGTTTTTGTTAAAAAGATACAGAACTACATACATAGCCATATTGATATAACCCTCCACACAGCCTTAAGGGGCAGCAAAAGACTGTGGTTTGCTAATTTTTGTGTAAGCAGGAGTTACCGGCTGTTTCCTGCAGATCTCACTAATCAACCTTTAGCGGCAAAGGCTGAAGTTCAATAAATGTTTTTTGGTTAGAATGCTAAAATCAGCATGTTGTTGTACAGTATATGCGCATTTTATTCTTTAAACGTGAAAAAAACAAACATACAGGGCAAAAAAGTTATCTTACATCTACAATTATTTTGAAAACCTTTTAAGTATTATTAAAATGCACTACAATTTACTCATTTTTATGTCTCAAATTGGATTGTCAAAATCACAGATTTTATATTAGGATTAAATAATAACACACATTTGCAATGCTTAATATATAACATATGCATTTATGCATTTACTTTATTGTCATTAAATTCCTGTTCGTGATATCTTTTGTAGTTTATTATCTTAGAGAACTGTGTGTGTAAATGCTATAAATTATTAATCTGGACTTTGTAAAGAAAAGCAACAGCCAAGCTCAACTTTAGAAAACAATTAAAGAAACACAACACTTTATAAAACATAAACCGTAATACACACATTTATTATGCATTTTAGATTTCAGAGTTTCTTGTTGGTCCTTCCCTTTAGTCACATTAAACTAAAGAACTGGAAAATTACTGTAGATGAGGATATAAAACAACTCAGCCCAGACAAACTAATTCTGCTGTGTACAAGACAGAAAAGCTACAGATTAAAAAATACAAAACGGTTTTAAACAATACACAGTAATTTTTATATCTGCAGTAGATATTCTAGCTTTTGTTCAGCAAACTCAATTAAGCAAAGACGTTTTGAACTGGAGTGTTGTGTGTGGGCTGTACAAAGACAAAAAAGGCCCCCGGTTCAAGGCTATCATATGAATTGTTTTTCATATGAAAAATGCAATGAGTCAAAAGTTTTGTGATAAGTGACAAAGCAGACGGTGCCTTGAATTCCACCGTGGGATGCAACACAATTTAATAAAGAAAGAAGGTCTTGAGAGGAAAAGTGTGACGTGAAGGTTAGCTGGAGGTCTCGCGCTAGATGAAAGTGGGAACTCTCTCTCCCACTGCTGTCAGCACTTTTTAATGTGAACTTTGCGATTGATTGGCGGGCCCTGCCAGGTTCCTCTCCGAACTTTCCCCGCCATCCCGTCTCCTACAGTCACCCTCAACACTTCAATCCAGTGACTCACACTTTACTGACCGAATGACTCCTTACTGACTCTCTTTTCTATATTCCAAAAAGGATTATCTAATTATCATCATTTAATATGCAAGTACCTTTAAATAAAAAACACTAAATACCTACGACAATGTGAAAAAGCAAAAAGTTTAAATTGAAAGAGCAGTATAAGCAAAAAACGTTTTTCTAATTAATTTATTATTATTATTACTATATCATAGAAATTCCTATAGTAAATCCCTAAGATTTATCTACCACAAAAAGCACATGATTCATAAATGCTACGTCTAAAATGGCCACCCTTATCTTCTACACACAGCATATTACAGGAGTCAAGTTGAGAGCTTTGTCTCTACGGCAATCCAGAAAAAACCCCTCATGCTCATTTCACATAAAGGTCAGAAATTCAATCACACAACCCCAAAGCATTTCAATAGTAAAGTATGTACGGGTACGGCTAGAGTTTTTAATGATTTTGTGGGTCAAACTAAATCATTTTTCAACAAGCTGTTTGTGGTTATCTATTAACCCAAAAACCCAGGGGAGAGTCAAAGGAATTCAAGATTTAGGAGTTAAATCATGAGCCTAATGCGCTAATTTTAAGTGTTTTCTATATATAAAAAAAGACGAAGTACGTACTACCTTGTACAATACGTACAAGAGATAAAGTAGACGTAACAATTTTATTAACATGACCCAGACATATTTCCAGCACAGACTCATAATTCAACCCCTATCTGTACAGCCATCCTCCACGTAAAGTAAATTATTTCATTGTTAATGTAGTGAATTGCATTTAGATAGCTTCTTAAAAAGTGTAAATAACAGTCATATTTAAAAAATATTCTGTCAAAAAGCTTAGTCTATGTTATATACTGTATATATTTTCTTCTGTGCGTCAGTTTTCTTGAAAGCGTTCCAAAACATGAAAATAAAAAAGTAGTTTCTCATGCATAATAAATTCAGTCAGAAATGAAATAATGTCAGAGAAGTGCTTGTAAATCTACTCGGTGAATAGAGGTGATTATCAGCGGTTAGGAAATAAAAAAGAGGGCAAAGGCTCAACTTGACTTGAAACATACAGTATACGGCCTTAATGCATTGCCAGAGATTTCATTAGTCAGCATGATGGTGGCGCTATACATCAGAGAATGACAGAGAATTTGCTTTGACTTTTTGCACTTAAGGCCACAAACAAAGCTGTTCTTCAAAGCCAGCGTGAAAAGTGTAATTCATCTGAAGCACCTGAGAAACAAAACAAAACACACCGAAAGCGACTAAAACTAAAGTTTTTCTCAAAATGACTCTAATATGTTACTGTGGTTCAAATATTCAACGGTACGCCGTATTACGGTAGGCTTACCCTGTTCTGAAGACAGCCAGCCTCCTACCTGCCTGTGTGAATGCAGGGACAATCGGTTAGGTATGTGGAGCAGAGGTGGGTCCAGACATGCACACATGAACACACGTACACACATACAAACATAACCCACACACATACGCGCACGCGCCACGATCCAGCGGACAGGAGAAGTAAGCAAGCTGGTAGAACTCCTGGGGCTTGTGAATCCAAGCTGAACTTTGGAGCAGCCTCTTAACAGATGGCATGAGTGGGTAAACTCACTGGCTGGTCCCGCACAAGCACCCTGCTTTACAGGGACTGCCGCTTTCTAATCAGATTAAATCTGTTCATTGTTAGGGTCAGTATCTGCTTGAAATCAAACTCCCCGATGCACTGCCGTACTGTACTGTGTTTCACTATATTACAGCGAATGAATGAAAAGGATTTAACCCCACGGCTACTCTTAGACTCGCTGCTAGAGTCTAAACTGATTTCGAAATGGATACATACAGTCTGTGTAGTTAAAACGGTGCTTAAACAACAGCGGTTACACTTTTAGGGTTATAACCCAACCAGTCTGAAAGGCCTAGGTGGGATGTAGCCCATTAAAGCTCTACACGTCTATTACAGTACGTCTGGAAGCATTAAGATAGTACGTCTCAAAACATTAAGCTGAAATCACCATAATCATTTTATCAGCCTATAAAACAACAGGTTCTGAAACACGTCAAGTTTCAATCACAAAAAAGAACTAACATCCGTTAGATTTGTGTGAGTAGCGTATTTTGATATTCATAAACAAGAAAGTATTTCAGAGAGGGAAAAACATCTTCATATATAGATTTGCCTAATGCTGTAGGTATTGGAAATGTTTAGCATTCTTTATCTACGCTAGGTAAATACCTACTGTTGGAGACATTTGTCAATGTATACGCCTGGATGCACAGAATAGATGATTAGGAGATGAATGAGAGGAAAATATTGCCAAAAAAAGAAGAAAAAACCCCCAGCATTTTTAAAAATCAGTTTTGACTGAATATCAGTAAAATACACTGTCAATCTATAAAAGATTAAAATTATGAACATTATATGTGACCCTGGACCACAAAACCAGTCATAAGAGTTCATTTTTTTACTATACATAATCTGAAAGCTTAATAAATAAGCTTTCCATTGATGTATGGTTAGTTAGGAAAATTTTTGGTTGAGAATCTGGAATCTGAGGGTGAAAAAAATAAAAATAAAAATAAAAATCCCCTTTAAAATTGTCCAAATGAAGTTCTTAGCAATGAATATTACTAATCAAAAATTAAGTTTTATATTTATATATTTATCATAGGAAATTTACAAAATATCTTTACAGAACATGGTCTTTACTTAATATCCTAATGATTTTTGGCATAAAAGAAAAATCGATAATTTTGACCCATACAATGTATTTTTGGCTATCGCTACAAATACACCCGGTGCTACTTAAGACTGGTTTTGTGGTCCATGGTCACATATAGAAATGAAAATTATAGAAATTCGAAGGGAATAGTATTGTTGTGGAAAAACTTAAATATGGAAAACATAAAATAAATAACATACATGAGCTTATAAAATGTACAATCACTTCTTTTTGTTTTGGAATCAGATAAATTGCCTAATTCTTAGTAGGAAAAAAATAAATCACAGATGCAATTGTACCATGTGTTGATGTTTGACCTTAGGATTAGACAGGAAGTAATAGAAGCTCTCTTTTATGTTGTGATGTGTCAGACTCTTTTTAGGAAGGGATTGGTGGGTCAACACAGTTCAATTACTACTGCACAAACACACAAAGAGCTTACTTCCTATCAAAACAGATTGGTGTACAAAATTCCAGCACATTATACATTTTCAGTAATGACCAAATATGTATGGGG
Source organism: Labeo calbasu (assembly GCA_019740295.1). NCBI lineage: Eukaryota > Metazoa > Chordata > Actinopteri > Cypriniformes > Cyprinidae > Labeo > Labeo calbasu. The sequence goes on from JAHKKF010515667.1 coordinate 39,992, forward strand.
GAAAAAACATTCAGTGCAATCTAAGGCTAAAATTAGGATGCTTTGGGTTGCATAGTAAACACTATGATTAACATATTCCTAATTATTTTCTCACTTCATCATTACTCGTCGACAATTAACATTTGCCATGACTTGAGGCTGAATTAATCTAAACTTTGATACCCTCATGAAATAGACACTCCGTTTTAGATTTTGCATAGTGTTCAGGGCACATATCAAATATACAAAACTACTTTTTAATGTTCTAAGGCTATAATTACTGACTTCAATTATAAACCATTGGAAGCAATTTGATTTGATAACTGATTGTTTGTTGAACATGATGGAAAAATAGGGAAAAACGGGAGAAGGAACTAAAAACTAATTAAAACAATTATGAATGTACAAAAGGGTTGAATTATGGGTGTGACTTGATGCACGGGTGACGGTAGCTTACAGGATAGAACTAGCACGACCCATTTCTATTTCGCCATCGTTTTTTCAACATTTCTAAGAACTTTAAACCCAGTCCTGGTGACCTAAATCATGTGCCCAAGATCAGTAACTTCCCAACACCGTGTGACTTTGGACTAATTGTCCTTCTCACAGCTCCCTGAACATGTCACATGACACAAACATAGGATTTTCCTTGGCCAAAACAAACACTTGACCCAAACAACAGTCTACCCTAAAAGCTTCATAATTTAATTAAAAAGAAAAAATTGCAATTTCCTTCTGGCGGTGAATATTACAAAAAATGGCCCACGCCACACACAGTCATCAATTAATCAGAGTTTGTAAAAGAGGGCAACGATGAGAAAAGAAAAGGCATTCCTACACATCGCCGTAATGTTGGCCTCAGTGGAAAGCACTGGGCAAACAGCAGAAACTAGCTGCTTGTGAAGGGTAATGGGACATTGAATGCCAGAGGACAAAGGCGGAAGTGGCTGCAGAGAGAAAGATGAAGTAATCTCGGAAACAACTAGACACACTCCACTTGAATTTTTGCCTCAAACAAGATTAAAGTGAAGTTATTCTACACAAGTATGGCAAGGATATCAATCTTCTGCTCAGAGACAAACTAAGAACAACTGAGGAAAATGTGAAAAATGCAATTTGTGCCCATTTTCAATGATGAAAAATACCCAATATGCGCAATAATGAAAAAGTGCAATTTAAATTGGCGAGATATCTTGACAAGCTTTAACATAATAATTGGTTTTACGAGAACATGCTATTTTAGTTTCTCTACTTCACAGTATCGTGTTTAATTCAGTGCGTTACTTGCCTTTTCTTTGTAATTGTTTGTAAAGGAGGTCAACAATGAGAGAAAACAAAACGCATTTCTACACCTCAGTTATTTTTCTTGGCGCTTTAGTCGCCATTTCTACACCAGTTCTTTTTCAATGTGGTATATATACAATGGTTTCAGTTTATTGGTAGGTTTCTGTATTTTTATAGCAGCTTTCCATGTTGTGGTGTCACAAAAATGACCAAACATAGTTAGATCTGAAGTTTGCTTTCCCTTTCTCACTAAATGCTCCTCTGTAATTTAGGAAGAGTGTGAAAGTGAATGTGAATTGCAGTGCCCTGTCAAAAGGCATCTGCCCAAGCCATTTAAAAATTCAACACCGTTAAATCCATTAAATGAGGATAACATAGAGTTTTTGTTTCAGACCTGTTGCATAAAGAATCCCCTCCCTGCTGCCTAAAGCCCTACTGAGAAAGACAGCCTTTTAATGAGGGGGGGATAATCCAGCAAAACACCCCCACTAATGAGCTATCATCATGCAAAAATGCCAGCTTGATACACATTAATTGGATTCCCACTTTTTTGAACCAATTAATTGACCTGCATTGTCATGTGGCTTGGCTGCAGTGGGTTCCTAAGAGAGAGAGCCTCTGTTTAGTCTCAGTGACTCCAATGGCTATAGGGCCTGTGAATAGAAGTAGGTTTTAGTGAGATCAGCTCTCTCATTAAAGGCTTATGACATTTGTTTGAGCCAATCCCTTTGTTGAGAAAACAGTTTGTGCTGCTCAGTTAAAGTCTCTGGGATTGTGATGGTCAGTTTTAGCAGCAGCAGGGTCCGCATGGCTGCTCTCAGATCTGTTCACCTGCGGGGAAGTCTAGCGGTGAGGCCGGAATAATCCCGTGCACTTGTTGATCAAATGCGACGAGGATGCCGATGGCCTTTTTAAAGTGTTTATTTAAAAAGAAGTCGTCAAAGAAATTAAACGATTGAAGTGTAAATGTGTCTACTTGTTCGAACTTGTTTTACACAGAACAGTAAAATATTAAAGCTGAGAGGTGCCAGTCATGAAAGGAAACTTCGGACGTTTGATTCGGACCATAAAGGCGATCGTGTCCTCCTTCACCGGCTCTGGGTTATAACCTCTGAAAATGACTTACATACAGTGAATGGAATGCAAAGTGTTTTAGTCAATGATCTCCTCAGGGAAACAATATCCCTCAGACTGCTCCTACTCACCAGTGTAAATGAAACGCCTGTGGATTAAACAGTAACCATGAGTAAATGAGTTCAAAGAGCCCATCATATTTTGAATTTAATATTACTTCCCTAAGGAAATGCTTGGAGCCACAATGAAAACATTTTCAACTTGTTTTTGGGAAAAAATGGATGCAAAACTCTGATTGAGACACAGATCCCGCTTAAACTGAACTGACAGTTAAAGGATTAGTTCACTTCATGAATAAAAATTACCTGATATTTACACCAATGTCATCCAAGATGTTCATGCCTTCAGTAGCAAAGAAATTAAGGTTTTTGAGGAAAACATTCCAGGATTTTTTCTCCATATAATGGACTTCAATAGTGCCCAACAGGTCTCTTTATATAGTGGACTTTTATGGTGCCCCAGAGTTTGAACTTCCAAATTGCAGCTTCAAAGGGCTCTACAAGATCCCAGCCAAGGAGTAAGTGTTTTATCTAGCAAAATGATCGGCCATTTTCTAAAAAAAATTGTCCAACGTCATTGTTTCACCTTTTTTTGCACGTTCGCTTTGTAAATACTGAGTCTGTACTTCTGCCTACGTCACACGTGACCTTTCCAACGTGACTACGTAATGCATCAAGTTGAGCTATTGCTAGACAAAATTGTGGTTAAAAATGATACATTTTCATTTTTTAAAGAAAATGACATTGTTTCGCTACATAACAGGGCTTTACAGTGCGACCATGTCAGTCGCATTTGAAAAAATATCTAGGAGCACAATGTGCAACTGAGCCAATCAGCATATTTGTGTTTGTGCTGAGGAGAGCTTCAAGGGTTTCTACATGTTTTTGCGACGTTGAGTAATGTATCACAGACATATCTCACGTATCCTTTCAAAAACAAAGTATAGAGAGAGTGTAAATAACAGATTCATTGTGCAGTGTAGAAAGCTTCGTTGATTATAATGGAACTTTGTGAGATTGTGATGAACTAAGATGAGTGAAAGCTTTTAATGATTTTTAAGAGAGTTTGTAAATGAGATATTGATTTAATACAACAGTTACATAAACAAGAAGTTAATATTAAGTGATTTACATTGTCTGACTATAACACTATTGCCTGATTTTGCTCTATTTCGTCGTCAAAAATAGTCTGAAACAAGTCACAACCAAGCCGCTGCGAATCTCCATTCAAACACAGTGGTGTTTAGTTTATAAATGAATGTGCGTTTTTAAACTAGCGAGTCAATGATTCAATTTCCCATTCATAAAGAGAGTCATTTGCTTTATTCCTGAATGAATCAGACGTTCGAACGAATTGAATGAATGATTTAGTAATTAAATCAGTAACTTGCTGCCACCTACTGGCAGTTTTAGTTTAATTTTGAAAGTATATTTTCAGCTATTTAACTCATTTAATATTTCTGTACTCAGAATTTCATATTAAAAACAGTAATCTCAACATGAGTTTATGAATTCGATTGCATTCATGCCACCTCTGAGCCTCATTAAACATGAAAATACACCTACAAACCACTTTTGTGTTCTTCTGTTTCCACCACTTTAGTACAAATTAATTTAGTTAATACTAATTTCATTTGATTGGTAACTTATTCTTATTCTACTTGGTCTTATTCTGTTGTTTTATTTAGAAATGTTAAAAAGCTTTAAAAAACTGATATAAAATTCAGTTTTTCCCTGTAAATCACTTTAACGAGTCAAATATCACCTTGTAATGGGAAGGCAAATTTTTTTTGTATCAGATTTTTTGATTATTGATTATAAGGTGCTCCTGAAATTTTGTTTTCCTAAATATAAAGTTAGAGAAAAAAGAGACAAAAGCATAGAGCCCTGCATAAGACCCTTATGCATAAGGCTGGGATTGTGTAGAGCCCTTCAAAGCAGCACTGAAACTGCAATTTAGATCTTCAACCTGTTGGCCACCATTGAAGTCCATTTTATGGAGAAAAATCCTGGAATGTTTTCTGAAAAACCTTGGTAGGTAGAAAGACATGAACATTTTGGATGCTACTGGGGTGAGTAAATTATTAAATCTTTATTCTGGAAGTGAACTAATTCTTTAAAACAAACCAGAATTCAAATGTGAACACAGCATTCTGGGAGGGCTGCTACAACACAAGACAAGCCCTGGCTTGCAACAAAGCAAAAAAAAAAGCCACTGCCATTCAGTTCACCGGCATGGATGAAGCATCTCCATTAACTGAGGTTGATGACGGCTAATTCTGAGCGCACTGATTTAAGGGGTATTGACCTGAGGTCTCGGGGTCAGGAAGTAGTGTCATATTGATCCAGCCCTGATCTGCATGTAAGAGGCTGATCTACGGCTCGGCCGCGGCGGCAAACTTATAAAGCGAATGCAGCCGGGGGTCGAGGGCAATTATCTTTATCAACAGCTTAACGCAGCCCAAGCCTATAATGTGAAAAAATCGGATGTCCTCTGAGAACTGCTCGAAAACCACCACAAGCATCCTAATTCAGTTCATTGATTAAAACCTTAAATAAACAACAGAAAAACAAGACCAAAAAGCAAAACGTTCTATGAAAAACATCAATGCAAGCACATTAGACAACAGCGGCCTTGGGAAAATATACAAGGTATCTACTCTAATCTATCACTGTGAGAGTGCTGGTAATAGCAGACATTAGTAGAAGATCATTACCCTCCATTGTGCATTCACTTAACTATACTAGACAGAGGTTACAGTGTAAGGTGGGCAAATGGAATGGCAGATGTTGTTTACTGGACCGATGGAATGAGAAGAAATGGAGGAAAGATGTCAGTGCTGCAAGATTCAAGGCAGCAGTCATTTGTAAGTTTACCTTCAAGAATTTAAAATGAAACTTTGGAATTAGTGGGAGAGTAAAAAAAGAATGTTTTGATTTGAAAACATTTGAACACACACACATTTTTCATTTAGAATTTTATTTAAGAGCTTTAGTAGATTGTGAAATAAGGTACAAATAAGGTATCTTGTTCTAAAGACCGTATGTGTTCAAACTGAATTCAGGAGAAACCTTATAAAACCCCCTGTCCTATGCCACTAAAAGGTCACCTCACCATGCCTGTACAAACGAGTTTCTCTGAGTCATTACATTTGCTTTAACTGTGGGTCAGAGGCGAAAAGGTCAAACCTTGAGATGCTTAATAGTTTAATTATGACCAACGACTGCACTGCGTTTAATTACTAGACCTATCAGTGAAGACATTAATAAAACTCAAAATGTTACTATGCTTAATCATTGAGGATTCAATTATTTACATGCGAGTGTCCATTATGTCAGGTGAAAAAAAACACACTGGCGTTGAATGTCACCTACAAGTAATCAAGCAGAACTTCATTAATACGTATAATGAATTGAGCATGTATTCTTGTCATCTTTTTGCTACCTTTACTTTTCTGCTCTGACAGACACGTTTGGCAGTAATTGTTGTCCAATTTTTCTTGGGGTCATGAATTAATCTACATGTCTTTATGCCTGTCACAAACTAATAAACACACAACTAACTGACTTTTACAGCTTCCCAGGGAATTAATATGACAATGTCTGCTTTTAAATGCTCTACATAAGTTATTTCCAGATTTTTTTTAACAATTGTTATTGAAACAGAAATTAAATTAAACTCAAAAAAGATCCATTCATTGAATTTAATTCATTCACAAATAGATTAAAAAAAAAATCATTCCACTCACGTCATTCCACACCTATATGACTTACAGTTGAGGTTAAAAGTTTACATATACCTTGCAGAATCTGCAAAATTTACCAAAATAAGAGTGATCATACAAAATGCTT
>JAHKKF010515669.1:9431-21231 GCA_019740295.1 Labeo calbasu
ATCTATCTATCTATCTATCTAACTTTACATCTGTTTCAAAGTTATTTTGCTTTTACAACTACTTCAAATTTTCAGGCTAGGCTTTCTCAAGCCAACCTAGTTTGTCTTGACAAACTTTATTTAGTTTTTAAATTTATTCTTGTGATGCAAAGCTAAATTTTCAGCATCAGTCTTCAGTGTCACATGATCCTTCAGAAATTATTCTAATATGCTGATTTGCTGCTCAAGAAATTTTTTCTTAAAGTTGCAGATTACATTAAATTATGTACCTGTCCATTGGTGCTCTATGGCTCGAATATGTGCGTCTGAGAACTTCCAGTGCCGAGCCAGTGTTTTCCACTCGCCTGGCTTGAAATACTTGGTGGCAAGTTTCCATAGGACGGACCGGATATGTTGTGTCTCCTGTCGATGATCCTGCTTAAAAGTAAGACTCGTTCCCACAAGAGAATCTGAGTCACTCGTCACATTTTCCTAAGCAAATGAAATAGCACACAATCGTTAATTATTCTGACAGGTAAAATCTGACTCAAATAATTTAAGTCTAATGTACACTGAACATACCTTCTCCCATTTGTAAAATCTGTCAGCTTTGATAATCATGTCAACGACATTCACATGGTTGCCTCTTGCGGCAACATCCAGTGACGTCTTTCCCTGCTGTAACATTGAAGTAATCATCTTTTTTTCAGTTGTTTGATCACAAGTGTATTACAACCTTAAAATATATCATCCACACCCAATTATGACAACAGTGATTTGCACCTTGTCAAGCAGATTTAGGTTGACTCCAGATATCAGGATCATCTCAGCGATGCTCTGCCGTCCGTGTTCTGCTGCTATGTGCAATGCAGTTTGAAGCCGCTGTAAGAAACAATCGTTGATGAATGATGAAGAAACCATTTCCTTGATCATTGAAATCATAACTGCATTTAAATGTGAAACACTCACATTGTCAAAGATGTCCAGATCGCATCCTGCTTCGATAAGATCCTTTACTATTCCTGTGGAGTTGTTAAGCACTGCCAGGTGTAGAGCTGAAGTATGTTGCTAGAAAGAAATAGGTCCGTAAATGCTGTGTTTTTGTAAAGTTGGTCATGTTTTAGCTCCCGATTCACAAAATCATGTAAATTTGCAAACATGGCCACCTCATGCATTCATTGTAATCCTATTAAAATGAATTCTTTTATCAGTATATATTTTCCGCATTTCTGTCGTCTGGACATGGGCTTTTTGAACGTGCTCTGGATGTGTGCATGCATGTGTATTTCCTAACATTTTCTCCTGTTCTACAGTAAACGTTATACTCCTTGATAGCAATCAAAACTACTCACTGTGTCTACTGAATCCAGATTGATCCCTGCCTGTACCAGCAGTTTGACCTCACTTCCTGAGCCATGCTGGGCCACCAGATGAAGAGCTGTCCTGTTACTCTACAAGAAGAAACACATTAAAATGCCCTTTAACTTGATGCACTAAACCAATCTGAAAATCTCACTGGTTGCATATGAATATAAAACAATGTACTCACATTAGTAAGCTCACTGACATTGCAGCCAGCCTCCAGCAACAGTCTGATACATTCATAATGCCCTCCTTCAGCTGCCAAATGCAAAGCCGTCATGCCATCCTAATAAAAGTTCACAATGTAAAGCAAATAAACAACACCATAACCAAAAAAAAAAAAAACCTGCAAATGCAGACAAAAATGAGGTCTAATTACAATGTTTTTTTCATCAATACTCTCCCCAATCTCTATGATCTTCTGTAGGACGTCGCTGTGGCCTTGCTTCGCTGCCAAATGCAGTGCAGTGTTTTCCTCCTGCAGTTCATGAACACCACATTAGTGCTGCATCAGTGTTCATTATTACTTTATCGTTTGTTAATGCCAGTATTTTTCCATTCTTTGCATGTTTTTGTTTTGGTTAGTTTAACTAACTAAAGTAGGGGACATAAGGTATTCACTGTCCTCTACTTTGGCACTTTGAATCCAAATAGTAGAGAAAATCTAATTAGCACACACTGAGGGGCGTCTGTGCACCCGTGACTTGTGCTGTCCCTTACCTTATCCTTGAGGTCACGAGCACAGCCCATACCAATGAGAAACTCCACCACCTCCAGGTGTCCATGCTCTGCAGCCAAATGAAACGCTGTCTTACCTGACTGACACACCAGATGGAGACAAGTTAGAAAGGATATAGTGTAATACACTCTTAAAGGAGACCTATTTACAAAATGGACCACAAAACCAGTCTTAAGTTGCACGGGTATATTTGTAGCAATAGCCAAAAATGCAGTGTATGGGTCAAAATTATCGATTTTTTCTTTTATGCCAAAAATCATTAGGATATGAAGTAAAATGTTCCATGAATTCCTACCGTAAATACATCAAAACTTAATTTTTGGTTAGTAATATGCATTGCTAAAAACTTAATTTGGACAACTTTAAAAGCGATTTTCCCAATAGATTCCAAATTTTCAAATCGTTTGTATCTCAGCCAAATATTGTCCTATCCTAACAAACCATACATCAATGGATGTATGGTTTATTCAGCTTTTAGATGATATATAAATCTCAATTTCGAAAAACTGACCCTTATGACTGGTTTTGTGGCCCAGAGTTACATATAATTCTCAGGTGTTCCCACAATGTGTCTGTGGAGTTTCATTTATTATATATTATTTTGAAAATGCCTATTCTGAGTGTTTTCATGCATGTCTCCTTAAATGCAAATGAGCTGCAGCTCCCCACCCCTCTTTCCAGAATAGAGCTGTGCATTTACAGTTCATAACTCAGATACTCTGCTAAAAAACATCTGTTTGGTTTTAATTATCATGTCTACAATGCTGAAATTTAAAGCCATATTAGTTTAAACTTCTGATATAGGTTTTTCTGAGCGCACACATCCAAAGCGAACGCACAGAAAACAGCTGTCACACAGCATGTGAGTATTAAACTAAGTTCTCTTTTATGTCTTATTGTGCTTACACAATACACACAAGTTTATGTTAAAAACACACGAGTTATAAAATCAGTCGGTTATGGCTGTGAAGGTAAACAGCTGGGAAAGTAATTGCATGCTTATGTTAGTTTATAACATATTTTAAAGTATATAAAAAGTTTATATTATAAAGTAAATAAATCAATAAATCCACGGCTCTCTTGTCTCCTCTGAGGCTGGGACTCTAAATAGTGTTCTGTGCTCAGACTTTGCTCAGACTTTTGCCATGGCGTTAGAACTGGTACACCGTTGTCGCTTGCGAAAACAGAATGATGGTGCTGTGTGTGGAAACGTGCAGATTATGGGGCGGTAATATTATAATTGCATCCTTTTACCACGTCACGTGGGGAGCAAAATCTGACGCGTTCGTTTTTTCACATGCTTGCAGATAAAGTCTTACTTAAACAAAGTTACTGGGTTGTCCTTCTTTCATGTTTTCTGGATTGGTAGATTCACCAGAGACACAATTATAGCACTTAAACACTAAAAAAGTCATGATTTCATGATATGTCACCTTTATAATGCCTTTTGTGTAATGGAAAGGTTCAATGCATGTTAAAGGTTCTTCATAAAACCATGAACCTTTATTTTTGAGTGTAGTTTCCATTAAGGTTTTACAGCTTTACTGTCAATGTTTTGACAGAAAGCACTATAAAACTACTCCAGACCAGAATATTGATTGTGTGTTATTGGTATTATTGATCTACTTGGCAGAACATCTAATGGGGCATAAATCTCATCATAAGCTCATGTGTGATGAGAAATAGTACTGGAAATGGTAAAATTTGTAGACATTCATAATACATGTGCCACAATCATATTGACTGTGCATTATTCATTTATTTTCTACACCTCTGAATTAAGTTTTTATAACCTAGGTTGTGGAAGCAGACAAAAATAATAGCGAATCAATCCAAACAAACAAAAGATCCAATAAACTTGTCCTGTCCTACTCTACACAAATTACATTAGAATTTTAAGGAGTTTTTTGTCCTTTTTATGCTTGACAGCTTTACTGTCTGCATTTTAACAAACTTCTTCCTTAAGACAATTTCTTCCTCTAAGTCATTCCTTGAAAATGTTTAACTGGTATTTGCATGAACACTGTGCAATCATCGTAGCTGTTATCAGTCTCTTAGATGAAAAAAAAACTATTCTATGCTTTCTACTTTTACTTTCTACTTTGAATCAATGCATAAAACTGAGCTTCAAAGGACTTCCATCATTCATGAAATCTTTTGCAAATCTTTGTTTTTAAGCGTCTGCAAATACAGTATGTAGAAGTGATGTGATCAAAACATCATGTGATCAAAACACGAACAAACTGTAACTTATTTGACAAATTATGTCAAACTGATCTTATACATTTGTACCGGTCAAACACTATTTCAGAATTTTCTCTAGCACAAAAGCACCTTAAAATGTTACAATACATTGGAACACAAAATACATTCTGTCCCTTAACTATGCTCTATTTTTTTTTTTTTAGCAGGGAACTGAGGGCACAAGTCTGTGTAATAAAAGTCATTGCACTTCAAGATCACGGGCACTCTGGCAAAACATGAGATTCTCACCTTGTCAACTTTATTAAGCTGCACATTTTCTAGATCTTCCATGATGTAGTCCAAAATACTGATGTGACCCTTCTGGGCAGCACAGTGCAAAAGATTCAAGCCATTCTGAAAGTATATAAAAGACAATTCAATCAGTGAGATGCACTGAAATGAAAGCCTGAATGTAGGTCAGTACACATATTAATCTCATTTGTATTGGTTAGTAGACTTTAAAGGCCTTAAACGGCTTCAGAACACTATTCATCAAGAGCACAGTCATCCGTGAAAGAGCAGAGCACATCACGTGAGATGGTTCCACTGCCTTCTTATAACATATCTGAAACTTGACAAGGATTTTTGCCAATAGAAACTTACTTTGTTTTCACAGGTGAGCTTTGCCCCAGTTGAGACAAGGATCTTTAGGATTGAGAGGTGACCAAACCATGAAGCTAAGAGCAGAGCGTTCATACCAAACTGGAAAACAAAAATGTACACAACATCTGCAGCAAAGAAAACAATAATTGTACTTTGTTGGGACGCTAAGGCAGACATTTCTAGACTGTGGTTATCAAATATGCAACATATATTTAATATGGAATGCTCTTTAGCTAGACTTAATAAAGCCAAACCAAGAACAGTGGAATGACATAATGAGATATGCTATATACTCAAAAGAATCAAAATTTTTAATAAATAGCATGTTTTTTAATATTATTTTAATTTTCTGTAAAATGTTAGCAAATAAAACTGCATGCATTATAATTAAATTAGTTACGCCCACATTACCACTTAAGCAGCTACATTGAAAAATTATATTTTAAAAATGAAAGTCACTCTACAGGATTATTTACATAAACTGCAAAAACAGAAAGGTGATTCAAAAATGTTGACCATTTAGAGCATCTAAAAAGATAAACACTTTTACTTACACATTAACATTCATTTTAATCTTAAATTCAGTTTTGACATTTTAATTATCCATTGCATTTCATGCCCACTCTGTTACTGCGAAAATTTTGTGCATCTGATTTATTTATTTATTTTGCCAAATGCATGTGGAATGACACAAAAACTATTTGACATCCTATAATTTATCTAAAAATATTTTTCTTTTAAAAACACTTCTCAGAATTTGGTAATTCTCTGTATAATTTTATCAAATAATTAAAATATTATGCATTCATCTCTTAGTATATGAAAAACAAATACTATAAAAATAGCTGTCACATGGTAGGAGTATTCATGTCTTTAGGAGTATTTACGTTAATTAAAATAAAAAATAAAAATCACACTTTCAATTCTACGTCTATATGAATTTTAATCATGATGATTCTTATTAAAAAAAATCCCCATGCAAATATTAGTCAACTACTCAATTATCTAAAAAAGTTTTGCTATGCATTTCAGGGCTGCTCTTTGGCTCTTCAATTATTGTTCGTCTAACAAGCTCATAGCCTCCAGTAATTTATAGGGCACATGGTGAACAGCAGCTCATTAAAGATTTATCCAGTGGAGAAGTATTTCACTTGTTTGTGCTTATACAGTAAGTAAACATGGAACATAAAATATTCAGCTTAAAGTGCAACAAAATTTTATAAACAAAATGCATTTGACACGTACGCTGTCCATATCATCCACCTCCATATCGTGGTCTAGCAGCAGACGCACTGCCTGCTCACTGCCGGCTCCAGCTGCCCAGTGCAAGGCCTTACGGTCCATCTGTAAAACCAAAATCACGTGGAAAAATGAAACATCCACACTGACTTAGGAGCCATTGTCTTCGCCATGGTTTTAAGTGATAAATACTGCTGTCCGGGGTAAAATAAGGGTCATATCCTGTGCTTTTGTGTTATCATCACTGTGGTGCATAACTGGGAAAAAACAAAAACAAAACATTCCAGTCGGAGAAACTGGCATGGTGGATGGCAACATAACTTCCTCTGACACAGCTTCCTGTACATTCTGCATGCTTCCCTCAGCTTTGTGCAACGTGCAATCATGTTTAGAAGTGTACATCATGGTTTATTTTGTTATTTATTGCATCTTATTGTGACCAAATCTGGTCAAGGAGCCAAATTTAAACCGTTCCAATGGCACTTATAAACATCTTTACTAAAAAGACTGCTTTACATGGTCTAGTATAATGCACATAATCAATTTCGTGTATGTAGATTTGCATTGTTCAAATGTTTCTGCACTGGCTATATCTCACCTTATTTTTGACTTTGATGTCCACACCTCTTCTGATGAGCTCTTGCATTTTCTCTGTGTCGTTCCTCTTCGCAGCATCATGAAACTCCTTCTCTGAGCGAAGCACTGGAGTGAAATAAGAGTGGAATGTGACAGAAGTTATACAGTTGAGGTCAAAAGTTTACATACACCTTGCAGAATCTGCAAAATGTTAATTATTTTACCAAAATAACAGGGATTTTATTTAGTACTGACCTAAATACTTCACATAAAAGATGTTTACACATAGTCCACAAGTGAAAATAATAGTTTAATTTATAAAAGAGACCCTGTTCAAAAGTTTACATACACTTGATCCTTAAAACTGTGTTGTTACCTCAATGATCCATAGCTGTGTTTTTTTTTTTTTTTTTTTAGTGATAGTTGTTTATGAGTCCCTTGTTTGTCCTGAAAAGTTAATCTACCCACTGTTCTTCAGAAAAATCCTTCAGGTCCCACAAATTCTTTGGTTTTTCAGCATTTTTGTATATTTGAACCCTATATTTGAATGATTTTGAGATCCATCTTTTCACACTGAGGACAACTGAGGGACTCGTATGCAACTATTACAGAAGGTTCAAATGCTCACTGATGCTTCAGAAAGAAAAACGATACATTAAGAGACAAATTTGAATTTGAAGATCTGGGTCAGTTTAACTTATTTTGTCTTCTGGGAAACATGCATCTTCCCTAGCAAAAAAAAAAAACATACACAGCTGTGGTGTGTAACAACACAGGATTAAGAATCATTTTGAATGAGATCATTATTTTTTATAAATTCAACTATTATTTTCTCTTGTGAAAGAAGGAAAAACGATGCATTAAGAGCTGGGGTGAAAACTTCTGAACAGAATGAAGATGTCTACATATTTCTTATTTTGTCTAAATATCATAACAATATAAATATCATATTATTTATTTCATTTAGTACTGCCCTTCAGAAGCTACAGAAGATACTTACATGTTTCCCAGAAGACAAAATAAGTTAAATTTACTCTGATCTTCAAATTTAACGCTCATAATTCCTTCTGAACATATACAGTTGAAGTTTACATACAGAATATGCAAAATGTTCATTATTTTACCAAAATAAATACAAAATTCATGTTATTTTTTATTTAGTACTGATCTGAATAACATATTTCTCATAAAAGACGTTTACATATAGTCCACGATAACATGCTTTTTGTATGATCCCTCTTATTTTGGTAAAATAAATAACATTTTGCAGATTCTGCAAGGTGTATGTAAACTTTTGACTTCAACTTCATATAGTGTATACAGATACAAACATTAGCAGGATGCATGACTGTCCATATCAACAATATTTTAGTTTCTTATTCATGATTATATTCTATTACATATTTTATACATAGTTTTATACATAGATACATACTATAATAAACATATATACGTTTTTAAAAATATAGTTACACAATATTTATAATTAATAATTATATCAGAAAATATTCGGTTGAGCTGGGTGTAACTTAATTGACAGATCAACCCAGCCCTACTTAATACGGCTCTTTATTGTAGTATTGTTTTACTATAACTATTACTATTTAGTACCCACAGTTAGTTTTATAAGTCATATAATACAACGAGATGCTCAATATTTTAGCCACTGAATATATTTCTCTCACTTGCCCTAGTTAGTGTCCGTACCGCACTACAACAACACTGTCTCTATTTTTTCTTTTCAGTGTTTTAACACTCACATATATCGTCTTCAGACACCAGTCCGTCTTCCATCGTCATCAATCGACGGTGTGTTATGTCTCCGATGGGCTCATCTTCTGATATGTCTACATTTTCATCATTTGATGTGATGTTAAGCTGTTCCTGTGTGATTCTCAACCATCCGAGCTCAAGCCTGCCGCTTTGGGAAATGACGAATCCTGCTGAAGCGAGTGAAGCTTTGGCTAATGAATATTAATTAGCTTACGCCATGCGTTTAAGTCACATCCAATGGCGGCTTGAGACTTCATGAATATTAAACAGGGTGTGTCGACGTAGCTTTGTGACGTTCCGATGCCGAAAGACTAGTTATGTGTAGTTAAATATATTCGCTACGAGTTTATCGCCATCCGGGTAAATAATGTGACAGACAGCAGATGTCATTTTTATGTCATAATATTCAGTGAAAGTTAAACATCTGCATCCTTAAGTGAACATACAAGAACAAATAGTAACCTACTTAAAAATGATAATTAAAAAAAGGTGAAAAGAAAAAGAAAAAAATGTGCAATACAAATTATTTATGTATATAATTTATTGTAAACAAAATATGCAGATATTACTGTTTTTTATTCGATGACATACATGATACAGCACACTACATGCGATAATATATATATATATATATATATATACACACGCCGTCTTATTTGATCCGGGTATTTTTAATTCATTTATGAGGTCTCATCTTTATTTTATGCTCGTCACCAAATAATTAAATTCATTATTTGTTGTTATCAGGCTCTTTTCATTGAGAGCTGATTTTTCATGAATTCATTTTCTTATCGGATTTATTCTTTGTTGTGTAACAATAGGCAGTTGAGCTTGTTTGTCTGCCTGTTGACTTCAGGTAAACTAACATGAATGCTGGACAAATGTTGACCTGTTTGAACAAAGAACGCTGTGACATTATTATAAGAAACCTCCACTAGGGAGAGCTGCAGACTCACAGACTGTGACACGTTTCTAGCAAGCCTCACTTCCAAAATTCATTTCAGCCCAATTTAATTTTCCGTGCACAGCTGTTGGGGTCTAATAGGCCATTTAAAGGTTGTGAGCCACAAACTGAGTTAATTTGTGCTTGCATAGATGCATAAAACTGTTTAAGCAATAGCAATGCATGCTGGATAGTGAAGCAATCCAATATCCTTGTCAGAAGAAACCACTGTGACAAGGCCAAGTGGGAATGCAATTATCACGTTTTTGTTCAACAATTCAAGGAGAAAGTCTTAACAGAATAGTTCACCCCTAGGCTGAAAATGTTCAAAGATTTGGAGAAATTTAGCATTGCATCACTTGCTTACCAATGGATCCGTTGCAGTGAATGGGTGTCGTCAGAATGCAAGTCCAAACAGCTGATAAAAACATCACAATAATCCACACTGCTCTAGTCCATCAATTAACATCTTGTGAAGTGAAAAGTTGCGTGTTTGAAATTTATCAAGACATTTTTAACTTAAAGAAATTTGTTAAAATTATTTTTCTTAGTTTTTTTCTAACTAAAATAGGTCTTCTATCTGTTCCAATGACGAAACAAACTCATCTACATCTTAAGTGGCCTAAGGGTGAAAACATTTTCATCAGATTTTCATTCTTCAAACTACAAAAGTATGACTTGATTAACAGGTTTTTGAAAATGTGCAAATAAAAGATCCAGTTCTGCATAACAGAACAGGTCATTTAAGAGCAACATTGTTCATACTAAACAAACTTTCAAAAATAAAATGAAATTGACATTTTAGACAGTAATAAGATACACTGTTGTCACAAGTCATTACAAGCATGTTTAGCTTTTTAGGTTTTCATTTTCATTTTTAATCTTACTATGCACAACAAAACCATAACTCTTGACAGTCCAACTAAATAGTCTCATGTTAAATCACACTAAATTTAAGTTGGGCTGCCAACTCTCACACATTCAGCATGAGACCCATGCAGTTGACACTGTTTTCACACTGTCACGCTAAACGTCCATTTTCTCACACTGGGCCACTGATGTGACATCTGTCTGTATGAGTTCTTGCTTACATACAACTGAAGTGAAAAGTTTACATCTTGCAAAAATGCAAAACGTTAATTATCTGACCAAAATAAGAGGGATCATACAAAATGCATGTTATTTTTTATTTAGTACTGACCTGAATAAGATGTTTTACATAAAAGACGTTTACGTTCCAAGAGAGAAAATATTAAATGAATTTATAAAAATGACCATTTAAAGTGTACATACGCTTCATTCTTAATACTGCGTTGTTACATAAATGATCCACAGATGTGTTATTTTGTTTAGTGATAGTTGTTCATGAGTCCCTTGTTTGTGCTGAACAGTTAAACTGCCTGCTGTTCTTCAGAAAAATCCTTCAGGTCCCACAAATTCTATTTTGTTTTTCAGCATTTTTGTGCATTTGAACCTGAACCCTCTCCAACAATGACTGTATGATCATATGCGATTATTACAGAAGGTTCAAACGCTCACTGATGCTCTAGAAGGCTTTACGAGCATTGAATTTGAAGATCAGGGTGTAAATTTAACTTATTTTGTCTTCTGGGAAAAATGTAAGTATGTTCTGTAGCTTCTGAAGGGCAGTGCTAAATGAAAAAAATATGATATTTAGGCAAAATATGATATTTCTGTTCAAAAGCTTTCACACCCCGCCTCTTAATGCATGGTTTTTCCTGCTGAAGCATCAGTGAGTGTTTGAACTTCCTGTAATAGTTGCATATGAGTCCCTCAGTTGTCCTCAATGTGAAAAGATGGATCTCAAAATCCTACAGTCATTGTTGGAAAGGGTTCAAATACACAAAAAGGCTAAAAAAAAAAACCCAAAGAATTTGTTGGACCAGTGGGCGGTTTAACTGTTCAGGACAAGGGACTCATGAACAACTATCACTAAACAAAAAAACACAGATGTGGATCATTTATGTAACAACATAGTATTAGTATTCAAGTGTATGTAAACTTTTGAACTAGGTCATTTTTCAATTAAGTCATAATTCAATCATTTTTTTCTTGTGGACTATATGTAAATGAGAAATATCTTATTCAGGTCAGTACTAAATAAAAAATAACATGCATTTTGTATAATCCCTCTTATTGTGGAAAAATAATGAACATTTTGCATATTCTGTATGTAAACGTTTGACTTCAGCTGTGTATGTTCATATACACTGCTAAAAACTTAAAGGGGTCATCGGATGCTAAGTTCACTTTTTCGCGTTGTTTGAACATTAATGTGTGTTGGCAGTGTATGTACAAATCTACCCTATAATGATAAAAAT
>JAHKKF010515675.1:0-18691 GCA_019740295.1 Labeo calbasu
GGGGGTGGAAACTTTTGACCTCAACTGAATGTGTGCGTGTATATATACACTCACCATGGCTGTTGCCAGTCTTGTTTCTTTGTCAGATTTGGGTTTCTTGTGAAGATGTTCGATGTCTCTTAGACGAAGTAACTCACCTCTGGGAAAGGGGGGGAAGTGCAGCTTAATTTAATTTTTCTCAGTTTATACAAAAAACTCTAAATTCCTGACATCAAGTTTAAGAAATCAAGGAAACACCATTCTTAAAACACATCCTACCTCTCCTCCTCTTCATCATTATCCACGTTCTTCCTCTTCTGTCCCTTTCTGGTCGCAGAGGTCATCTCTTTGGCCATCTGAGCGACGCGGATCTTTTTGAAGTCGTCCTGCGTCAGGAGTCGACTGGTGCTGACCGCCGCAGCTTTAGCTTTGCGCTCATCCATTGGGATATTCTTTAATTTCTCAGCCTGACATATAGAAACACAAAATGGGTTCATATGCATAATTTCCCATTATTACGATCAAATCAAGCATTAAGTGATAAGATCCTCACCACTTCTGTTTGTTCTTCATCAGAGGAGTGATGCACATTCACCCACTCGCCATCATCATCATCCTCACTCATGCTGGCGCTCTCCCAGCCATCTGTGAGAAAGAGCAGATTGGTCAGAGAGGCTTCTGACTGACATTACATTGAAAAAAAATAATAAAATAAATAATAAATCACATAATACTTGAATTTCACGCACCATCATCTTCCTCTTCATCTACTTTTTCCTCTACTTCCAGCACCTCAGCTCCAGGGATGTAGTCTTTAGCCTCCAATTCTCCATAATTTTGGATTTTGGCCTCTTTGGAGGATTCTGTGGGCTTCCCCTGATAACACAAAAAATGTAAAAATGTTAATGTACTCAACCATACACAAGTTTGGGTTGGTAGGATTTATTTATGCTTTTGAAAGAAGCCTTTTATTCTCAATAAGGCTGCATTTATTTATTATCAGCAATACAGTAAAAAACTAAATTGTGAAATATTATTACAATTTAAAATAAATGGTTTCTAAAAATGTCATTTATTCCTGTGATGCAATGCTGGATTTTCAGCATCATTCAGAAATCATTCTAATATTAGCTTTGCCGCTCAAGAAACATTTCTTATTATTATCATCTGTCAAAAACAGTTGTGCTGCCTAATATTTTTGTGGAACATGATCTATTTTTCAGTATTTTTAAAACACAAGTTAAAACTATTATTAGCTATTTATTCAAGTTTGCTTTTAATCTATTGACTGAAAGTCAAATGATAAAAATGTAACAGTAAAATGTATTTAAATAAATAAAACATGAAGTTTTATTTGTTTATATGCAAACTTTAACTGACATCAGAAAATTGTAAACATATGAATGTGTTATTAACTTATTGAAATGTTACCTTTAAATCTCAGTAAAAGTACAAAATCAGATTATTTGTTCTGTTTAATATTTTTATGTAATTTAATATTTTATGCTTCTCACCCTGTCTTTTCTGTGTAGCATCTGTGGATTGAGGCTTCTGAAGAGCTGGATAAGACCTCTGGCAGACATCGTAACATCTGGAAGATAAAGACATACAATATTTAAAGTCAAACGGTTTATTATTATTTTATACAAAATTAGTTGCATGTAATAAACAGACTATGATAAGTTATGATAACAGAATGCTTACTTTTATCTTTGTGAGTTTTGTACTGTGCGAGATCTTGAAGCAGATCTTCTGACATGGAGAGAGGACAGCGGGCAACCACTTCTCTTATGGCGTTGATTCTGTGATATGAGGATGAACGTGAGAGACTTATGAGAAGGGTAAATTTAAAGTCTTTTGCATTATACATTTTGACGTTTCATTGTATTTGACTCATATTTACACAGCCCCTACCCAACTGTCATGGCCTCTCCTGAATTTCTGTCAGTAACAAAATTATTGGCGATGGTCGTGATGACTGACTCAATGATCTGTAGACGGAACAGTAAATTATTAATACAATTTTTTTTGTAATTGAAAACAGTAATGTTGTGAAATAGTATTACAATTGAAAATAAATGTTTTTTTTATTTTAAAATCTTTTAAAGTGTAATTTATTCCTGTGATGAATTTTTTCCTTCAGAAATCATTCTAATATGCTGATTTTAAGCATTCTTATGAATGCAAAGTTAAAAGAAAAAAAAATAGAAATCTTTCGTAACATTATACATTTATTTAAGGTCCCTTTTAATAAATTTAATGCATCTTTGCAGAATAAAATTTCTGAAAAAAAAAAAACTTGATTAATTATTGATTATTATAACAAAGTCGTTATGATCAGTTCTTACCTCAGGAGGGACCAGCTGATGCGATGCCTGGGCAGCACACAACAGAATTTTGGTGACCTCTGAAATAAAATAAAAAAACATGAATTAACATAAAGAGATGATAAACAGCCTGAGTATTAAATAAGAGACATTTAAAAGACACTGAAGTGAATTACACATTATTACTGTAAGTGCTCTATTAAGACAAGAGTGTTTACCTCTCTGGTGAGGCTGAAGGAACCGCTGGACAAACGGATAGAAATTGAAGAGGAAAAGCTGTGAAGACAGAAACAAAACAGGTTAAATGATGTAACTAATGAGAAAATAATACAAAACAGGTCAGAGTAACTAACTGTAAAATACTGAATACTGAAATGTGCAAGTTGAATTAAATTAAAATGTCCACTAACACATTACCTCATGAATTCCCACAAGTCTAGAGATGAGCTCCATCATCATGATCTTCACTTCAAAACGCTCGTTTGAACTCTCCAACTGCTTCAGGAGCTTCTCTGCAAAATCTGAAAAGCACAGATATTAATTACTAATCCATATGATTTTATTTATTTAGCAATACAGCAGATTATTTAGCAATACATCATTACGTTTTCTATATTCTGTCAGTGTGAAATGGTGTTCTTACCTTGTGGGTCATGGATCAAGTGGATGGCAGAGAAATTAAAAACCTCCACTTTTTTCTTCTTTTTATGTTTCTGAAAAAACACAAAATTACACACAAAAAAAACAGTAAAAATAATAAGGGTTATTATAGTGAATTAAAACTTATGTCAAAGAGAATATAACTGAAGTAAAATAAAATGGTCTGAAATACTGAAATAACAAAAACTGAAGCTGAAATAACAATAACTATCCAGACATACATATATATACATATATATATATATATATATATATAAAAACGCAACAAATTAAAATATAAAAATAAAAACTAAAATAGTATCCAGAATAACACCTGAATTACCAATTACCTAACAAAACACTGATTTGCTGACTATGAAACATTAGTTTTAACCTTGAGGACTTTCATGGCTTTCTCCAGTTTTTTCTTGTTTTTGGAAGATTTCTTTCCGGTGGAATATCGGATCATTAGATCTCTGGCTGTTGGCCCTTCATCCTGCAGAGTTGGGGAAAAAAAAAAAAAAAATCACTTAATTATTTTTAATATATAAACTGCACTACAGCTCACAAGTTTGGGGTTGGTAAGATATATGTTTTTGAAATAAGCCTTTCATGATCATCAAGGGTGATATAAAATACAGTAAAAACAGTAATACTGTAAAATATTACTATAATTTAAAATAACCAATTTCTATTTGAACGCATTTTAAAATATAATTTATTCCTGTGATGCAAATCTGAATTTTCAGCATCATTATTCCAGTCCTCAGTGTCACATGATCCTTCAGAAATCATTCCAATATGCCGATATGCTCAAGACTCATTTCTTAATGTAATATATGGTGAAAACAGTTGAGCTTTTTAATATTGTTGAAAAGCTGCGATACATTAAAGATTCTTTGATGAATAGAAAGCTCAGAAGAACAGTATTTATTTAAAATAGAAACATTTTCTAACTTCTTAGCTTCTAAGTAATGCACTTATTGTACCTCAGATTCTGAATCACTGTCTTTCTTTTCATCCTCATCATTTCCCAGGAAGAACTTCAAAGCAGCTACAAGGATCTGAGAGAAGATGAGATTTAAAACATGTTAGAAGAGGTCATAGTGAACAAAGTTACAATGTAGTGTATAATAAGTAAATAAATTGTCCTTAAATAATCATCCTTAACTAATATTTTAATGCTGGAGATTTATACAAAGCCAAAAAATCCAACCTTTGTGACTTTGGAGAAACATGCGGTGGTGATGACGTTCACTGTTTTGGCATCATTCCTAATAGGTTGACATAGGAATGGAAAACAGAGTGATTGTGGATCATACCAAATGGCATCATATTATGTCACAAAGACAAATCTGTTTGAGGACTCACCATATGTTTCTTCTGTAAAGCTCAATCATCACATCCAGAGAGATCTTGGCAGCAGTGGGGTTTGAATCCCTCAGCATGGTGTACATGAAGTTCTGTAAAGTCTGAGCACAGAAATAAATACAAAAGCAGTGAGTATTTATGTCAAAAAGTGAATGTCATGCAACATATCAGTGAACATTTCATCCAAAATCTAAAACAAGAAGGAAAATTATGAAATGCTGCGGTCCTTAAATGACACGACTTGATGGAAAAATGAACGTTATGCCCAAGTACAAGTGACTTACCGTGTTCATTGTGTTGTTTTTGTGCTTGGCATTGATATTTTTGATATCAGTCACAATATGGGTATATAAAGTCTGAAGAGACAGAGAAAATTTTCTCATCAGCAATCTTGGCAATCATTCATATTCTGAAAACAGAACTGCACTGCAAAATTAACATACCTTCCGCAAAAGCTTGTCATGACAACGCAGCAGCTCAAAGAAAAGCCCTAGAAGACTGGTGGGACTGATCAGATCTTTGTTCCTCAGGAGAATGAGAGCTTTACAAAATGTCTAAAAGAAAGATTTTATTTAGAAACAGATCTTTAAAAGTTATGAACAACTGTTACCTTAAAAAAACTATCTTGATCAAGTTTATAGCTTGTAAACTCTACATACTAACTGTACTGTGTCTTTTAAGATAAAAATGTCAGCTAAACAATAAATGTTATTCGCACCATTCTGAGATCTGGCTCCAGCACCGTATGATGGTTTAAGAGCAGATCAGTCAGTTGCTGTGGGAAATCTGACAGCTCCTCTAAGTAACAGTGTCCAACCTGAAAACAAAATCACAATCATCCAATAAACATAAGATGTCTAAATCACACTGCAACAAGTAAAAATATAGATTATATATATTATACATACCTGAGCCAGAAACATGACCAGCTCTGACAGGTCTTTGTTGGATTTGTCAGGTTGATGTTTAAAAATCTCCACATTGGACTGATAGTGACGATACTGTTGCAAAAACTGGAAAAATACCAAATTAAGATCAGTTTGATTAATATTAATTAGCGCTGTCAAACAATTAATCACGATTAATCGCATCCAAAATAAGTTTTTTTTACATATGTATATATATATATATACACACACATACACACATTATATATATATATATATATATATATATGCACACACACATACACTATATATTTTGAAAAAAAAATATATATATATATATATAAATCTATATATTTATATTCATATTATTCAATATTTTTATTATATAAACAACATATTTGTAAGTATATACATGAATGTGTNTATATATATATATATATATATATGCACACACACATACACTATATATTTTGAAAAAAAAAAAAAAAATATATATATATATATATATATATAAATCTATATATTTATATTCATATTATTCAATATTTTTATTATATAAACAACATATTTGTAAGTATATACATGAATGTGTGTGTATTTACATATACATAATAAATATACACAGTCCACACACATATATTATGTAAACAAACCGTTTATTGTGGATGCGATTTATCGCTATTAATCGTTTGACAGCACTAATATTAACCAAGGTTAAGACATTTACTCAGTGGAACTAATAAGCATCTATTTTTAGTCACTACTATTACTAACGTAGTCGGAAATCAATCGCTAATTATATGAACTACAGACCACATGGAAGCTTTTATTTAGCAGTACTTCTTGTCTCTTGTAGTCCAATGATTAAATACTAGCGAAATTGAAAGGATGCTGCACTATTGGATTATTTACTGAAAAACGAGTTCTGGTACTGTTAGATTATGTTCAATAAATACACAAACAGCTTGACGCAGTGTAATGTCATGGAATTCTTTACTAGCGATCAAGCTAGTTGACAACTCAAGTAGCAAGTTATTTACCTCCTCTGTGTAGGACTTCGGATCCCTCTTGATCAAATTTTGCAACTGTGGGAGGTTCGTCGGTAATTTGTTATTGTGACGACCCGACATTTTTGATTATCTTCTTATACTACGCGTCAAAAAAACGTTTATTTTGAGTGATTTGATTACTCCAGCACAAGCGTGGCTCATATGGAAGTCACCATGTTGCCAGCAAAGTACGGAAAGACTGAAAGGACATTCCGGTTTTCAGTCGAATCATTACTGGTGATGCTTCGTCAAGCTTCGAACCCGTTGCGAATCATTTGCTTCGAACCAATAGATTTGCAAAGTTGTGACCAGCAGGCGTCAGGGTTGCCAGGTTTTCACAACAAAACCCGCACAATTGGTACTCAAAACTAGCCCAATCTCGTTTCGGAGGGAGTCCACCGGTAAAAATTGCGTTTCGGTGGGTAAAACACAGTTTTTTTGCGGTGTTTCCCACCTAAAATTCGCATTCCAGCGTCTAAATATCACGTTATTGAGGTCGCTTCAAACCGCGGACATGAAAAACAACCTGCGGTAACACTGTTAAAGTAGGACTTGGCAACACTGGCAGACGTCACCCAGCGTGTGGTATTTCGAGCTCTTCGAAACTGTGAATCATTTAGTGAATCATTTGATTCAAAGATTCGAAATGGTTCGTTCTACCATTTTGATCAGCGGTTTTCAGCGGCCCCTAATGGACATTAAAGGTACTCGGGAGTTGAAATAATTTTTTGTCAAACTATATTAGTCTAACTCAAAAAAACGAATACTTTGTTGTTTTGCTTCTGGTTTGATTAGTTTCTGCAGCCTCTGATTCAGATAACTAGTATTTTATATGTTTCTGAGGAAAACAAATGGAAGGGGAAAATACAACCAATTCTACCCTCATCATATTAATTGATAAAACGATACCTGCTCAATAGTCCAGACATAAGATAAACTTGATAGACAACTTTATGTCAAACCTAACAAACCTGAATGAAACATATACATTTTTTTTACAGAACAGTAACAGAAATGTCAAAAATACAATGATTAGAGAAAACCATAAAGGCATGATATTCTTTTATTTACAAATTGCAAATTGTCCAGTATGTAACAGCTTTAAAACATATCAACAGATTTCATAAGATAAATATCACACTAAATATAACACTTTAAATTTCTTCGATTACCACTGGCACTCAGTGATTTCTAAAAGATTTACAAAGCAAATACTGTCTCGTATTCTGTCAAGGCAACATTTCC
The DNA here is from genome assembly GCA_019740295.1 of Labeo calbasu. Taxonomy (NCBI): domain Eukaryota; kingdom Metazoa; phylum Chordata; class Actinopteri; order Cypriniformes; family Cyprinidae; genus Labeo; species Labeo calbasu. The sequence continues at coordinate 7,498 of JAHKKF010515675.1, forward strand.
AGCATCATTTTGTTTAAAATACACAAGAATAATTTTGTACCACAAAAAAATATGAATTCATTTCTTATTCATTTGATCCATAATCTTTAAGGAATCTATAAAAACTGTTTTACCAAAAAAAATGATAAATTATAAAATAAATGGTTTTAAAGAAGTAGCAGCCAATGGTCAAGAAAGTAAGCGATAAGAATACACAAAATTCTGCAAGAATTGTACACGTCACTGACGTCCAAAACATCATAAGACAAATTTGTTCTGACGAGGTTAAAGCCCCGGATAGAAAAAAAAAAAAACTGCTTCCAAACACGGTGATGACCGAAGCTGCTGGTATTTTCAGCTGATCTCTCGAACCTGTCAGGAGAGCAGAAAGGCAGTGGGGTCCATGTTTTATCCTGAGAGTTTCTCTTCTGCCTGCAGACATCTGAGCACATACAAGATGACCTGGTAGCAAAAAATGTATTGTTCCTGGAGAAGTAAAACAGAAGATGTTACACACAAAAAAACAGCAGAATTAAACTTATTTTAAACACATCATTCATTTTAAAGCTGTTACCTCTGTCTGCACCATGCCCTGCCTCTGGAGTCTCATGGTACGGACCACATCTGATATGTCAAACTAATGAGAGGAAATGGGGAGAACATATGATTATTACATATGATTTAACAAATCACATAAGCTAATATTATAAAGTGCTGTAAGGTATTTTCATCCATTTCATGAACTTTTGCCATTGAACTTCAGTTATTTTTACAGTTTATTACATCATTTATATATATATATATATATCCTAAAAAAAAGTTACGATTAACTTCTGTAATTAAAAAAATATATATATTATTATTTTTTCAATTTTAACTATTGTTTTTATATTTTATTGTACTTTATACATTATTATATACCTTATTCTAATTTTTAAATTACATTTATTATACATTTATGTATTTTATTTTTATAACATTTATTTAAATGTCATGAACTTCTGCCATTTTACTTCAGTTATTATTTATACAATTTATTACATCATTTATTTAGTTATTATAAAATTGCAATAAACAAACATAAATAAATAGTTAAGTAAAGTTTAGTAAAGTTATTTTAAAGTGTTAGCAAAAACATAAATATATAGATAAACCAAAAAAAGATATTTCAGCCTAACAAAAAATTGTAGGTGTTGAAAAAAACAAACAAATAAAAACAGTCAAATTTAGTTATGCAATTTTAACGTGTTCTCAGAAACATAAATAATATAATATAAATATAAATAATACTAATTAACAAAAAAATGTAGATTTCAGCGTAACAAAAAAATAGTGATTAATTAACATTTGGCTGTATATTTGAATTATTTATATATTGTATTATACGTGATACTTTATTATAATTTATCTACCATGTTCATTATATATTTATTTATATAACATTTTAATTGTGATTATAAAAAAAACTAACTTTTAATCACTTTTAACAATTTAATTTAATTAATAAATTAACTTTGTAATTTAATTTGAATTATTAATATATTTTATTATACTTTAAAATATACTTAATTATAATTTATTATTTATTTTATTTATATCACATTTATTTACTTATTACATAAATAATATATATATTTATTATATAAATATTATATAAATAATATACATCTAATATATAAATATATATAATATAATTAATATAATATAATAAAATTAATTTAATTAATAAATTAACTTTTAATTTAATTAATATTTAATTTTAATCTTATATATTATAAAATGTATATATTTTACTATACTTTAAAATATACTTTATACTTAGAGAGAGAGAGAGAGAGAGAGAGAGAGAGAGAGGAGAAATAAAAATGNATCTTATATATTATAAAATGTATATATTTTACTATACTTTAAAATATACTTTATACTTAGAGAGAGAGAGAGAGAGAGAGAGAGAGAGAGAGAGGAGAAATAAAAATGTACAAATATAAATATTACATTATATTACAAATATAAAATTACAGTTACCTGTCCAAAGCATAAATTTATATATTTTAAATTTATAAATTTATATGTGCCACTCACATCTGCATCTTTGCTGATGAGGCCAAGAACCACATCTATGCAGATGAGCGTTCCTGACCGGCCAATCCCTGCACTGCAGTGAGTGATGATGGGCCCTGATTGGTGGATATGTCTCATGTAGGAAATGAATGTCAGGAGCTGTTCTGGTTGAGTCGGGGTTCCATGATCAGGCCAGCCTGTGTAGTTCAGATGAGTGACTCTCTGGATCTTGTTAGTCTGCAAGAGAAAGATACACATGCAGATTTATGCATTTAAACATCTATGCATATAAAAGTATAGATAAAGACATTAATATATACACAAACTGCCCTCACCTGGATGTCTTTGACCTCTATGAGCCGGATGACAAAGTTGTCCAGGTGCTGATCTTTGACCAGCGTGATCTGCAGCCGGTCGTCCACCATCTCGGGCGAGCGGGGCGTGTCGGGCCAGTACCTCTGACATTTCACCTTCCCCCCTTCCACTTCCTGTGTCATCATGGCGATCACGTTGGACTTCTGCTCCCAAACCATCTGCCAGAAGTCCCCCAGAGTGGTGGGCAGAGGCCCCTGGCACGCGATGTACAGGAAGTTCTCGTCTTTTACCGGCATCTTGATGAAGTTGGCATTGATGTAGCCTCCATCCTTCCCCAACATCACCCTGGTTGTGTCGACTGAATCAAGACGGAGCCAAAGAATTAAAAGTCACCTTCAATTCTATAGCACTTTATATATTATAGATAACAAAGCAGCTTCACAGAGATGAATAGGAAAATAAGGGAAATCAATAAAAGAAATTACAAAATAGGGTTACAATTTATTTTAAGGTGTACTTAGTATACATTTAAGTACTGAGTAATATTAATTAACTACATGTACTTACTATATGGTTAGGGTTTGGCTTAGGGTTACTTGCATGTAATTATGCATTAATGAATTGTTATTATAATAGTAAGTACATGTAACATGTGTAACAAGGACACCTGTTACCCAAAAAAGTAATACAAATATACAAAGGTCAGAGAAACATGCATTGTTTATACATCAGTGTTTTTCCTAACTCACATGGAACGATGTTCTTGTATCGGTTTTTCTTCTTGTTCTCTTTGGTCTGACCAATCAGACAATCATCCAAGGGGCGCAAATTCTGCAGGTTCTTTGAAAGAAAACAATATGCACATTAAAATTTATTTTTTATAGCCATATCAGCATCAAAGGCTATATTCATGCAAATAAAATAAAATAAAATAAAATAAAATAAAATAAAATAAAATAAAATAAAATAAAATAAAATAAAATAAAAGCAAAAACTGGGATATTGAAAAATATTATAATAATATGAAATAACAATTTCACTATTTATTTAAAATGTAATTTATTCCTGTGATGCAAAGCTGAATTTTTAGCATCATTACTGCAGTCTTCAGTGTCACATATCCTACTGAAATCATTCTAATATGCTGATTTGTTGCTCAAGACACATTTAATATTAATTCTTCGTGTTAAAAACAGCGCTGCTTAATTTTCTGGAATACTGTTTTTTTCAGGATTTTTTGATGAATAGAAATTCAAAAGAACACCATTTGAAATTTGTCAGTTCTGATCAATGTAACACGTCTTTGATGAAAAAAATATTACTTTCTTTAAAAAAAAACAAATAATAATAATAATAAAAAATAAATAAAAATAATAATAATAATAATAATAATAATAATAATAATAAATAATGAATAAATAAATAAATAATATTAAACTTCTGCACATAATGTTCAAATATGCATTAAGTAATTTAAGGGAGTTTTATAATTACTTAACTGAAGAAAATGTTCTAATATAAAAAATACAGACTTTATCTATACATATATAGTACAATGAAACATTTTCAATACCTCAAACTCTTGCAGAGGAACTTTCTGGTCCAGCAGGCCTCTCATCATACGGACGATAGTGTTGAGGTTACTGGATGTATAATGACCGTCGGGAACCACTTTAACCAGCGGCAGAGATGTCAACTCTTCCTCAGTGACAATTGGTCCATCTGAGGAGGAGAGAGTCAAAATAACATGTAGAACATTTAAAGTGTGACAACCCAATTCCATGAACAGGATCCATTCTTAAGTACGGTAAGAAAACGGTACATTTATTTATGAGAGACAAAGCGGTTTAAACTGTAGACTGACCTTCAGTAAATTTAGAGTTGATGTCCTCTATCGGCAGCTCATCACTCCCCCATGTGATCTCATCCTCATCCAGCTGACCTGACGACGACTGGAGGGCACTAAGAAAAAAGGGAGGATTAATCAGAAAAAAAACTCCTAGATTAACCTACTAGGGTTGAATTTAAGAGGACGTAGTTGTCGGGTTCAGTCATTATTGTAGATCAAATAGTCCATATGATAGTCCAGGAAAACATAACAGGCAAGCGTAACTACAACAGCAGACTTTCATTGTGCTTTTATACTGATTTGCATTAAAAAAAAGATGAATTCTGTGTTTGGAGGTGAAGTATTTCTTTTTATAACAGCCAAAATGACTAGTACTGAGAATTATTAATCCGAGGTTGGTAAGATTTAAAAAAAAACAAACAAAAAAATCAGCTGCATTTATTTATTACAAAAACAAAGTTCTAAAAATAGTTTTTAAAATATAGCTATTTATTCCTGTGATGCAAAGCAGAATTTTCAGCATCATTACTCCAGTCTTCAGTGTCACAAGAAACATTTATTATTAGCAATGTTAAAAACACAGTTTTGTGAAAACAATGATAATGTTGTTTTTTTTTTTTTTCAAGATATAAATGTCTTTACAGTCACTTTTCATCAGTTTAATGCATCCTTGTTGAATAAAAGTATTAATTTCTTACAAAATAGTAGTGTGCATCCAAACAATATTTTAATCTACTCTATACTGTAATCATAAAATGCTTAACTACAAATTTCATATTTCATATTTCAGTCATATTTATAGAATAGAAAGTGTTTGGGTAGTTTATGTCTCAAGTTGCTTTATAAAAGCACTTACTTAAAAAAAAAAAAAAGTCAAATTGATCAATAGGAAAATGCACAGAATTTCCACTATATTTTCTGAGTTTAAAATGTAAGCTGAAAAAAACATACAAGATGCAGGTGTGAAATTACTTGAAGAGTCATACGAGAGCTGCAGTATTGTTTTCCTCACCTGTCGTTCAGCGGGACATCAACATTTTCCTCCTTCCACTCGGCCTTCCGAGACGTCTGAAGACAGAAGAACATAGCATACGGTTCAGATAAACAAATACAATCACTTCAAAGTCCACTGTTATTACATCAGATCTTACGAACTCCGTTTGCTGTAAAACTGCAGATATTCAAAGTTTGATTACAGATGGCTGTACCTCTGGGGAGTCTTCTGGCAGAGACGAGCCATCACAGTCTGTGTCCTCCGATAGGTCACCACTTCCTTCTGTTCCCTTCCCTTTCTCTAGAGAGCCTGTGTCATAGTCTGAAACACACACAAACACAGAGTCCTGATCATTTAAATACCCTGTTCTCACATCTGCAAGGGACATTCAGATGAGACATCTGCCAGAATGGTGTGTTACGTGAGGTTATTATAGGTAACTGAAACTAAAACCATAAAAATATGGTTACACTTTATTTTACAGCACATGTTAAGTACACTTACAACATACTTAACCAAGAAAGTAATGGTGGTATAAGGTAACTACAGAGTTTAAGGTTAGGGTTAGATTCAGGGTTAGTACCTGGTTATTATCCAGTTATTGTAGCTGATATAAATAAGTACATAGTATGTATACGCGGAACAGGACTGTAAAATAAAATGCTACCAAAAACATTTTCATGAAATAACTTGAACTTCACTTGAAATAAAATAAACATTAAGTGAAATTACTAAAATATGCTTACTAAAAATACAAAAACAAAAAAAACTACAATATTTAATAAATTAAAAAAAATAATAACAATAAAAAGTAAATAAATTAACAGAAATATAGAAATTAAAAACAAAAATAAATTAAATATTAACTAAAAAAAGTTTTTCTATTTATATTTTAAAGAACTCTATTTTGTTAAATATTTTTACAAATAATTTAAATGGTAATAATTTAATAAAAAATTAATAATTTAAAAAATTTTAACTAAATTGTAAAAAAAAAAGTTTTTCTATTTATATTTTAAAGAACTATATTTTTGTTAAAGATTTTTTAATAATTTAAATGGTAATAATTTAAAATAATTTAAAATATTTACTAAATGTAAAAAAAAAAGTAAATAAATTAATAGAAATTTAAAAAATAAAAAAACGTACAAAAATGACAACAAAATTGCTAAATCCTATTTATTACTAACATTAAAATGAACATGAAAAATACATACATAAAATGGCTTATTATTTTTTTTATAATATTTGATTAATATTCAATAAAAGTATTATATGCGTTACAATTAAATATAATAAAATGCTTAATATTTTATCATTATATAATAAAATTGAACTAAAATATTAATAAAAACTATAGCAATATATGTCTCAATGACACTAAAATCAGACTGGTCATGTGATCTTTATTGTACCTATCGGAGGGAGGGGAGGTGGGTTGGTGGTCTTGCTTTGCGCTGATGGCGTCTGGATTTTTGTCTTCACACCGCTGTCCTCACTCACATCTGAAACAGATTTTCATAAGACCAGATTATTATCATGTTTTATGCAATAAAAAAAGTATACTTTTTTGACACATGGAAAAATTGTAACAATTATTTAAATTAAACATTTAATTAAATGTTCTATTTATATTTTAAAGAACTCTATTTTGTTAAATAAAACTATTTATTTAATTAATAATTTAAATAGTTATAATTTAATAAATAATTTAATATTTTAAATAATTTTATTTAAATTACATTTTAAATTAAAATAATTTTTATATCTACTAAAATCTAAATTTTTTATTTATATTTCTATATATATATATTTTATTTATATTTGTATTTTATGTTTTTTATTTGTAAAAAATAAGCATGAATTAACGTGAGATTGTTGACAGTGCCAGCCATACCGTTGTTGCCATTCACACCGTTGGATTTGAGAGGCAGGAAGCCCAGGTACGTGTTGGGCATTTGGTCAGGTGGACGGGAGACGATGAGGTGCACCAAGCCTTTAGCTTTACGGATGGTAGTGACGGCTTTAGAGTGAGACACGCCGATCATCAGATCTTCATTGACCTGAACACAAGCGCAACCATGAGCTTTCATAACCTAAAAACAACATATAGCATTTTTCCAAAAACGCTGGTTAAGTACCTTGAGTAAACGATCGCCAACTTGCAACGTGCCCGCAGTATCTGCAGTGCCTCCAGGGGTGATGGACTTCACGAAAATACCCCGCTCTCCACCAATCACAGAAAATCCCAAGCCTCCTGCTGGCGGCTTCTCCAACTGCAGCTTCACAATCTGCTCCTGTAAACACATTAGACCAGAAAAGAATTAAACAAAGGCAGAATGAATAAAGATGAGGAAACACTAGTGATATATTAACAATGAAATCACATTACAATGAACTCAAAAACAGAAGAAGCCTCAACGTTAGCGTCCGCTGCCGTGTTTCCTAAAAATCGACTCAGATTCCTCTCACCTGTTCCTCTTGTAACTAACAGACCGCAGAAATCTGACCTGTCTGAGTGACCTGCCTCAGTTTAAATTTCAGGCTGTTCGCGTCCCGTCTCGCACACACCACAAAATAGCAGCACCCATACTATAAGTTTCTGTTTCTGAAGTCGGTGTATTTAGTGATAAAATATTTAGCCAGAGCAGCAGCGATCAATATTAGGTAATAGTTTACCAGAAGTTCTACAGGTCCTTACCTCAGCGGGACAGATACCGGATAGGGCCTCTAATTCATTACGATCGTTGCTATGGAGATAACCTATGATACAAAGAGAGAAATGAGGCCACTGTGGATATTACTCAGCTTACAGCCAGAAGAGTAACAGCAATACTAACCAAGGCATCAGAATGCCTTCAAATCACAAGAGAAGTAAATAAATGATAGCATTAATTAAAGCAACAAGCATTGGATGATGTGTTACAGTGATTTTACCATAGTTAAGGAGTTATAGCTAAAAATAATATAAGACACAAACATCAATAAAATAGAATAAAATAGAATATATATATATATATATATATATATATATTATATAAAATCAAATAAAAAATAAAGCAAGTGATTTTACCATAGTTAAGGTGTGATGTTAGCTAAAAGTAATATAAGATACAAACATGTATAAAATAAAAAAATAAAATAAAATAATAATAAAATAAAACAAAACAAAATTTTAAAAAAAAAGGTAAAATAAATAAAATAATAAAATAAAATAAATGTATATATTAAAAAAAGATACCATTAAAAAGATAAGCATTGGGTCACGTGTTAGTGATTTTACTATAGTTAAGGTTAAGCAAATACAAACATGTATAAAATAAAATAAAATAAAATAAAGCGATAGGTTTTTGAGTCTGCTTCTTTCTGTGTAAATGACAAATGAGAATTCGGTATGCAAACACATGGAAGAAAGACGGCAAATCAGTATGCAAATATTATGATGACATCTTCACTGACTGTTACATTATACCAGCATTAAGTCAATGGAATATTTATATTGCCATATTTTCTTACATTTAATACAACTCAAATCTTTCACAATCATTCTCTGAAAACGAGCATAGTTGAGTTTTTTTTTTTTTTTTACTTTTATTAATCAAGGATGCATTAAATTGATCAAAGGTGACAGTAAACAAATTTATGCATGTCAGTTTTGCATTTTTTTTTTGCAAAAAAAAAACAAAAAACTGTTTCTTCATAGATAATAATAATAATAATAATAATAATAATAATAATAAATTGTTTCTAAGAATTTCTCAAATAAGCATTTGTCTGAAGATCATGTGACAGAGTAAATCCAGCATTGCACGACAAAAATAAATTACATTTTAAAATATATTAAAATAGAACACAGCTATTTTAAATAGTAATAATATAATAATATTAAGTAATATTTAATAAATTATTATATTAAATACTAAATAATAAAATAATATATTAAATTATAAATAATAACATGTAAAATAATAAAAAACATTTTAAATAATAATAATATAAAATAAATCAAACTAACCCTAAACTATGAAACTTCTGACAAAAATGTGCAGTTACTGCTATTAAACTCCCACTACACTTACCGTTCATACTCTGTGAGACTTTAGGACTGACGTTATTGTTTAGTAATGAAATCTGCTCCTCACCCGGAAAAACAGGCTTCCCATCCCTATGGAAACACAGTTAGATAGTGGCACCCGTCCAGAAGTATTACACATATCACATAACAACTGACAAAAAGTCCATCAAAAGTATCTTTCCAACACCTGAAAGTAATATGGATGATCTTCAAAATGTTTTTCTGAAGTAACTCACCTGGTGGCTTTGAGGCTGAGATTTCTCAGTGACAGCTGCAAGAGTCTGCGGCTCTCGCTCAAGGTCAGATCCTGCGTCGGAGCGCCGTTGATGTAATGTATGATATCCAAGTGTCTCAAACTGCCTTCCGCGGAGGCTACGGATCCAGGGATGATGTCCTTTACGTACAGCACGCCCAGCCCACTGTCACTTCCTCCATCGAGAACAAGACCTGCAAGAGACGCCCAGAAAACAAACACTTAGCTGCGCTAACCCTAACACCAGCTTTTTTTTCCTTCTTTCGATTTTTTTGTCAGCAAGCTGAAACCTGACACCCTTATCTGGCTTGCTGTCTAACCCCATGAGCTCATTTTTCCAGTGAAACGCAGGTGGGCTTTGTTTATCCTGATGGATATCTGTGTTTTTGTGTGACCCGGTAAAGCCCCGTTGACCTCTGACGGTCAGATAATACTAATGCGCCACACGAATTGGTTGAATTCACTTGCGCGGGAGCATTCTGGGTATTTCTGAGAACACCGAAGGCAGTGAGTGGTAAAGAGGATCGGTTACCATATACGTTGATGTTTCCATTACCTAAGGACTCGTCGTGGCACTGAAACATGATGTCGGGAAGGAGGTGGGCCTCTATTGGCGGTTTGGGAGGTTCCAGGATGCGGCCGACCACGAGGTCCACGACTTTGGGGGCGGCACGCACCAGGTTGACCACCTCGGTGTGGTTCATGCCAGACACGTCTGTGTTATTCACCTATAAACAGAGGAAAAAGAATGAAGATGCATTACAATGAAGTTTTGCAGCTTTTTGTGTATGTGTGTTAGTTTTATATGGTAGTGTATTAATGAATACCTGCAAAATTAAACCTTAAGAAAAAATAAAAAAAAGAAATGGATTGATAAAAAAAATTGATGACTTGTTTTCAGGTGAGTATGAAAATATTTGTCCGATATAATGCTGTCTAAAATCAGTCCCTCTCATTATGCTGCCTACCAGGGTAATTACAGTTAACTAAAACTAAAAACCATTACAGTATATCATTACTTGAAATAAAATAAATGTTAATTGACATAAAATAAAAAATTAAAGAACTTAATGAAAAAAAAAACATTTTGTCATTTAGTTTAACTTTATGTAAAATAAAAATGTAATGTAAATATATATACATATACATTAAAAATACTAAATTAATTACTAAAACTTTACCTAAAATAAAAATGAAAACAAGAACAAAAAAATAATATTAAAAAAATTCTATATAAACTATTTTAAAATGAATATGAATAACTAATAACGTCAAATAAGACACAAAAATAAAATGAGATAAAATAAAACAAAATAAAATAAAGTTATTTATTTATTTTAAATACATTCATTTACCAAGGATGCATAAATTAATCAAAAGTGACGTTGTTTTCAAACTTATGTCAAAATAAATTGTTTTTTTTTCTAAAAAAAAATATATATATGTTTGTATTTTAATTTAACAAAAATAAAAATGTAAATAAAACTAATAAAAACTAGACGTATTTGAAAAAAAAACCTAAAGTATTTATTAAAATTTTAACTAAAATTAAAATGAAAACAGAAAACATAAAAACTATTTTAAAAATATTAATATAATATGTCAATGATAAGTAAATAAGACAAACATAAATAAAATAAAATAAAAACAACTAAAATATTAAAATAA
>JAHKKF010515676.1:0-15825 GCA_019740295.1 Labeo calbasu
CACCCACCAACTTCAAACTTCTACAGTTTCAATGTACAAAGATTTTAAAATAACATCAGTTCTTGTTAAAATTAATTATTCCTTGACCTTTTTAAACTGAGGAGTTCAATTCACTATAAAATTTAAAAATCTTTAAAAATCATCACTGTGGTCGGATAGATGGATAAATGAAACACTTGAAAACAAGTGGACTGTGCATCTGAAAGTGAACATGCGAACTTTTTTCCCCATTTAGGTGTTAAGTTCTAGTGCATCTTTGAGCCTGTATTCAGTACGAGTAAAATACTTAAGAACTGGTTAAATAGATGCTGTCAAGTATAGGTTTTTCAGGTACTCTTTTCACCTCTGGTTTACAGTTTTAAAATGTTATGGGCGACATGATGGCGTGGCACGCAAAACTGTGCAGTAACTTCAGTCAAAGCTGTGTAGCATAGACGTGGCATTTTACACAAGCTCAAGCTGCTGCAGATGAATCACAGCGCTACGTACTGCAGCACATGATGAAAAACAAAACTCGCTGAGATCAACACACAGTGGCGGGTTGCCAAATAAGTACACACCCACAACTGCTCCTCAAGGAATGTGGCAGAGTACAGTAGCCTCAGAGTGCTCTGGCTCTGATCTCTAGCCTAAATAGACAGTCCTTTTCTTTTCTCTTTTTTTTTCATTCTTACTTCATCCTGTATGTGTGTGTGGCAGGTTGACCTGAGGGAGCGAAGGAAGGAGAAAGACAGGGAGAGGGAGGGAAGCAAGGAACAATTTGTGTTCATATCTCTCCTCCATCTTCACATCAAGGACACTGCACGCCACTGCTGATGCTGCCGTCGCCATGGAGACTAGCGCTAGTTGCCTTGGGCACCATAGGGATTGCAGGTGATGAAAGCGCTGCTTGAGCCACATGAGGTTGAATTGGCCTTTGACCCTATGCTGGTTGGTTCAGCAATATCAAATCACCTAGGATTAAATGTTCCTTCCGCAGAGACCATGAAACATGGTAATAGATAGATAATATGAGGAAAATTAAGTTTGTTTGTTTATTTTTTCGTGTGTGTTATTGTCATGGCAGTTAAGCAAATTTTATTTACAATGCTCTCATTAAAATCCCACTCTTTCATTTTTCACACAAAATCAGAATCTAAAAATGCAATGCAAAAGTGATAAATTTATATATATGTATATGTAATTATATATATATATATATATATATATATTAGGCCTGTCAGTCAATTAAAATTAATTAATTACATGATGTTTCGGTTAATGAATCTAATTAATCGTAAAATAAATCAGAAAAATATCAAGTAGACATTACAAATTGTAGCTTTAGAATGAAATATTTTATTTGATTCAACATAAAATTTATTACACAATCATTTAGTCTGTAACGGCCTAATGCAAACTATGGAACATAAAACAAGATAATGTGAGAAACATCTTATTTTTTGTTCATACAATGAAAGTCAGTGGTAACCAACAAAGCTTTGTAACCAACAGTTTTCAAAATACCTTATTTTATGTTATATAAAAGAAAGGTTTGAAATGACATAAGAATGAGTAAATGATGACTATCCCTTTATTGTTTTTATTATTATTATTATTATTATTAATTTAAAGAAATAATACTCTAAATAAGAAACTAAATCTGCCAGCAGGTGGCAATAAATGTCTTTATGAGTCATCCATTCATTCATTTGATTCGTTCAAAACGAATCTCTTCATGAATGGGGCTTTGAATCATTGATTCACACGATTCGTTCAAAATGCAATTCATTTAGAAACGAAACACTGCTGTGTTGCTTGGAAACGTGCAACAATTCTGCTAGGGCTTCGACGGTAATATGTTCTCTGCAAAATTTAGCAAAAATACATAGTGTTTAAAATATAACAAAATATCAACTTCTTATTTACTTGACTGTTGTATAAAATCACATTTAGGCTCGTGATAGATCGAGACAAAATCAGCACTCGTGTCATATTGCTCTTGCTGCCCGTGTGATACGATGCGATATGTGATATATTTAAATATGAGACATATTTTTTATATATGTTATATATTTAAATTTTTCTTTGCATCACTATCTTGAATTTTAGAGCATAACTACATTTATGGAGTTGTTGCCCTGCATCATATTTTTCAGCAGTCAGCTGTATGAAATATAAGATGATGTACAGGTCTAGGGGCGGGGCTAGCGTGTTAACTGCGCTAAAATATTTGAATTGTGTTATTAATTAACTAATTAATTAAGTTAACGTGTTAAACTGACAGCCCTAATATATATATGAAGAGTTCAGATGAAAAAGCCTCTAAATCCATCTGACGAATTTCTTTAAAATTAGCATTTCTTTCTGGCTACTTTGCATAGGTTTCTATGTCAGTACTGGTACTTCTGATTGGGCTGAGGTAGTAAAAGTATTTGGACGTATACTATGTGTCAGGAGCATTCACTCAGTATCATTATCTCATTTTTGACTGAGATGGCTTTTAGCTGGTTTTGCATTTGAACTCTTCATATATATATAGTTCAGCAACATTGCAGGGACAGAAATTGTACTGACTATCATTCGCTACACAAGAAAATATTTTTGTGGCCTAACTTCAGAAAGAAAAATTCAGTATAATGTGCTGTTTTCATCCTTATCATTGTGTGTTTATTTATTTATTTGTGTGTAAATACTCTTTGAAATGGATCTGTCGGCGGGGGGAAGGAGAGCAGGTCTGGAGGGTTTTGCTGTGTGAGGACATTCGGGGAAGGAGGAGTTATTCCTACATGGGCCTCGGTGATAAGACTCTGTGTCTAATATGCGCCGCTGTGTCCAAATCATAAAGGGACTTAGTGAAGGCTTTACAGAGCAATCCTCTATCCCAGCAGCCTGCCTCACCGAACCAGCATAAATAACCCTCCTACCATTCTGGTCAAGTCAGGAAGAGGAATTCAGTAAGGGTAGAGATACTGTGTGTGCACGTGGGTGTGTATTTGCAAGTGTGTATCGGTGGTTTTGCGTCAGGATGGCATAAATAAAGCCGAATGGACTGCTGGTGCATTGTGATTTACTCACTGTGTACATTTGGAGATGGTGTGTATTCAGTACTGGCTGACTGCTACAAGCTGAGGCCAGTAACTCATACCATTTAGTAAATGAAACAAGGTATAAGCTGCTGATATGTCATGTCATAAGCAAAACAAACACTAGAGTTTTGACCTCTGTTTGTGTTTTACCTCTATGCTCAAATGCAGTAATTTAAAAAAAATCTTTAGATGTTAGATGATTTAATGATTTAATGCCAAAAATCATTAGGATATTAAGTAACGATTATGTTCCATGAACTCATATTGTAAATTTCCTACTGTAAATATATCAAAACTTAATTTCTGATTAGTAATATGCATTGCTAAGAACGTCACTTGGACAATTTTACAGGCGATTTTCTCAATATTTATTTTTTTTGCACGCTCAGATTCCAGATTTTCAAATAGTTGTATCTTATATTGTCTTATCCTAACAAACCATACATCAGTGGAAAGCTTATTTTTATCAGCTTTCAGATGATGTATAAATCTCAAGAAAATCTTTCAAAAAATTGACCCTTATGACTGGTTTTGTGGTCCAGGGTCACAAATAAATAAAGTAAATAAAGTACAATTAAAAAAATAATTAATTTATTTTATTTTTTACATGGGGTAGCCACCTTTTTTTTTAAATGGATTGTAATATTTTGGGTTTTTACACCTCACATTTTCCAAAATATGTGGAAAATAAAAGGATTGCATTAGTTATCTGGTGTTTACTGTGTTTGAAGTGCCATCCCTGTGCTTTTTACTTAAGTACTATATATTTACAGTTCACTTAACCAAAGCTTTTTCACTGACATTGAAAGGATGCTAATGCAGTACAAAAAAATATATATATATTGAGTTGACAAAAGTAAAGATACTGTTACATGTGTTTTAACAGGTAATTAACGTGGTTATTTGGTGCATTTCAGATGCCGTTGCTGAAGAAGAATGAAACTAGCTCTGCTTTCTACCTGTGTATTTACAGTTCAATTAACTGAATGTTTTTCATTTAACTTTAATGTAAGGATGCATGGTTTACGCAGTAAAAAGATGGTTTCAAGAGTCGATATAGGAAAAAAGTTTCATCAGTAAGATTTCAATAGCAGGGACCGAGAATGAAAAAAGGAGGGAGAGTGTCAAGGGCTCGTGAACGAAATATCTGAGTGTAGTAAATGTCCACTTGACCTAAAGAAAGTGTACGTCCATTCCTCTTGAAACTGTGCAGACAATGTCTAACAAGCACAGAAGAGAAGCTATGATTCTGACTCCCACATCTTTCACACAATTCAGACATGGAGGTTCTTGAATCGCAGCCACAAAGAGCCAAATTTTACCATTAGCCCCCCACATTGTGCTGCATTCAGCAGTGAATGAAAAAGCAGTTGAGTAGATTGGACATATTTGCATTTGCAGGCTGAATGGGTTTCACTGTAAAACGGCGAGTTTCAGTTTCAATAAAAGTAGAGCGGTGTTAAACGCGAAGGGGAACGGGAGCGTGGTTTATACGCCGAACGCTGCAGCACGGTGGCATTTTGTCCTTTTTAGGGGCACCGATTAAGTCGCTCTCCCATTAAATGGCAAATTCAGCCATTATGTAACAATTCATCAGCTTTAATAGTCGGCGCTTTAAAGTGTGCCAGCTTTGTCTCGCATTCACTGCTATGGCCATTTGTTTGTGGCCTATTTTACACCTCCACCGGCAGCACTGAGCTTAGATGGCTTGTATCACAGAGGCAGCTTTTGTTTGTGCTGGCCCCCATTACTCCGATTTCACAGTCGCTTATGAATCACACTCACTAGGGAAGAAGAAACGGGGTCATGTCTTCTGTAATTACCCCCATTACAGGCGTCCGTAGTCTCCAAATGCCTCCTTGGGTTTGTTGTGCGCAAGTATGTGTGGATGAAAGAATAATACAAAGGGGTTCATTTTACATCTGTACTGTTAGTGTGGTGCTTTTCAGAGTTTATTGAATGGGCTTTATGTATCATCGCTACTGCTGTTGTATATATTAAGTAAGTATGCAGTACGTATTAAACTTGTAACTCGTCCAGCACTGTTTGTGCAACAATTATGAATGAAACCTCAAATTATAAATGAGGTAGGAATTTGCATTTTTAAGACATATTGTCTTAAAAAGCTGTCAAACTCATGTTCTAAACAATAACGATTTAATGATTTAATGAAAAATAGCTATTTTACATGTCATTTTTGCTCATTGATAGCTCTTTTGGTCTTTGTTTAGGTATTTAGGCACTTGAATTATTGAATGTCTTTTCTGACTATGTCTGCGGCTTCACAAAAAAAAACAATTTACTCTGTACAATAGCATCCATGAGGACTTTCTGAGTAATTCTCGTCACAATGGAGGCTCTATTGTGTACAGTATGTCTCTCTCTTTCTCTCTCACATATACTGCATTGTAGAAAAAATAGATTTCACTCAATGGGCGTTTAGGGTGACACTCTATTAGAAACAATGAGGGCCGCTAAACGCTCATTATGCTCCTCAACATCTATGTAAAATCATATCTGCCTTCGCACCATTGTGTCGTGTCTTTGGGACGGAACAAATTGAATAGTCAATCAATTTTCATCCCAAATTTTTGGTAACTGCCTCGAGTTGATAATAGAAGTAAAACACTTATCTGGGAGGAATACAATAGCCAAGACTGAATTTCATATCACTCCTGACATATACTGTATGAGTGATAACCATAATGCCATCGATGTGTTTCATGATGAGATTTTGTTATCGGCAAGCCCATACAGAACTGCACGGAAAGTTCCACAGTTTTTTGCTGAGTCTGAATGCCTGTTTATCACCTTCGTCTTGCTTTTTATTCTATATTTTGGCTAATTTAATTACTGCGAATAAAAGTGCAGTACTCAAACTTTTTTGCAGCACAGTTTACCATCTATACACAAAACTTGGCATGGTTTTAGCTGGTCTCCCAAGCTGATTCAGTAGGCTGGTTTTCAGTAGGCCAGGCTGGGAGACCAGTCGGCCAACCAGCTAGAAGTAGCTGAACACCTGCTTGGTTGGGTTGGAAAACCATCTATGACCAGCTAAGTTGTTTTTGCTGTTCTCAGCAGGGCATCACTGAAAATAATGTTAATTTGTATATAAGTGAGTTAATATTGATTTAATAACCGTTCTGATATATTCAGTTCACAAGGGTTTGTCAGACTGATTTGAACTGGTAACTCATCATTTTTAACTATTCATTAAAAGAACCAGCTCGTAAGAGTTATTTGTTTGTAAATTGGACTGCAAGGGTTGTGCTGTATATTTTTAAATTAATAAAAAGAACCGTCTCTTAAAAGTCATTTGACCATGAAATCGGACCAAACTTGTGTGATTGTTTGTTTTTGCATGCAGCCTGTGATAATTTTGTAGTGCATGAATTGGACTGCACTGAACTGCTTGTAATTTTGTGATTTAACTAAAGCAACCCATTCATAAGAGTAATTTGTTTGTGAATTGGACTGCACTGGTTGTGCTGTATGTTTTTGATGCATTAAAATGAACAAGCTCCTAAGAGTCATTTATGTGTGAATCAGACTGGACTCATCATACTGTATGTTTTTAATTCAATAAAGAGAACTGCCTTTTAAGTGTCATTTGATTATGAACCCAACTTTGCTTGTACTTGTATGTTTGTTTTTGCATGCAGCCTATGATTATTTTGTTTGTGATTCAGCTAAAAGAACTCGTAAGAGGCATTTGTTTGTGAATCGGACAACATGGGTCGTGCTGTATATTTTTCAATCGTATTGTTTCTATTTTATCAGTAGAAAGAACCATCTCTTAAAGGGGTCCTATTATGCTTGTTCTCTTTTTGAATTTTAGTCAGTGTGTGGTGTGTATCTTTGGCCATAAAAAAAAGATTCGCAAAGTTACAAATCTCAAAGTCCACTCCAAAAGAAGATATTTCGTTTTTTAAAAAAGCTCTTTTCAAGAACTACAATGAACGGCTCCTTTGGACTACAGCGTTTGTTTTCTTCATGCAATGATCCCACAATGCAGTCTATTAGAATATCATTAAAATAAATCCCGCCTACCGAAATTCAAATTGTTGGGGGGTGGGTCGGGACGATGTGGGGGATTAGCCTAACTTTAGCAATGCAGCTGCTTTTAGCCTTATGCTGGAGCTGGTTTCGGGCAATGAAACTAAGCAACGTTATGTAAAATATTAAAATAAATTAGCACGATAGTATCATGTATTGGTGATCTCGCAGGCTGAGGATAAGACCCAACACTACTGTAGCGTATTATTTACTCACCCTCTGTGCATCCTAGGTGTAAGAGACTTCCTTCTTTCAGACGAATGCAATTGGAGTTATATCATAAATTTTCCTGCCACTATCAAGCTTTAGAATGGCATAGACGGGTGTTTCTCTTCATCAGTCTAAAACAATAATCGATGCTAATCTAGCTTGCGCTAACTGCTTTGGCAAGGGGCGTCACAGGACGGAAACACCGTCTAAGCTGTTCGCCAATCGCAACGCACTGGGATAGCTAACCAATCACAACACATTGTGTTTTTCGGAAGGCGGGCCTTCATTAAACCCGGAACTAATTGAGCCATTTGTGCCAGGCTGGGGAGAAAGGTATTGTGATAATGTAAATTATGGTAAAAATAATGTGTTTCTCAAACCACCAAGCATGAGAGCATTTCTAGCACACCCCCAAAACAAAATCAAGACAAGTAAAAGAACATAATAGGATGCATGCAGCCTATGATTATTTTGTAATGCATGAATGGGACTCGACTAAACTGGCTGTATGTTTGAGATTCAATAAAACGTACCAAGTCATAAGAGTCATTTGTTTGTGAATCGGACTGCACTGGTTGTGCTGTATGTTTTTGATTCAATAAAAAAAGAGCTATCTCATTCGAGTAATTTCTATCTGCTCTGGTCACGGCATATGTTTATGATTTAACAAAAAGAACCCACTCCTAAGAGTAATTTGTTTGTGAATCGGACTGCACTGGTTGTGCTGTATGCTTTTGAGGCAATAAAAAGAACCAGCTCATAATAGTCATTAATGTGTGAATCAACTGCACTCGTCATACTGTATGTTTTTGATTGAATAAAAAGAACCGCCTTTTAAGAGTCATTTGATTATGAATCGGACCATACATGTGTGGTTGTATGTTCGTTTTTGCATGCAGCCTGTGATTATTTTTGGTGCATGAATCGAACTGTACTGGCTGTATGCTGGTGAGTCAATAAAACGTATAATAATAGTCATAATAGTAATTTTTTGTGAATTGGACTCCACTGGTTGTGCTGTACATTTTTGATTCAATAAAAAGTAATTTTATACAAGTAATTCTTTTCATTAATCTATCTGCATTGGTCATGGCATATGTAACCCACCCGTAATAGTCATTTGTTTGTGAATCAGACTGCAATTTTATTGCGTCACATTCAGTATAGACAGCAAATTGACGTTCAAACTAAAATACTAAAATAATTTGTTTTTCCATGGTACTGGAAATTAAGCAGCGGGGGAGCTCTGTTACTCAAAAGCAGTGCAGGAAACATTGAGTTTACCCTGACAAATGCAATAATTTGCTATCTAATTTGCGTATCCAAGCAACATGAAAGGGACACTGAACGTGGCTTGATAAAGACACAACACGGGACACTTAAAATACAAAAAGAGGTAATGATTTAATAATCTATTTTGCTCTATTATTCTGTTCCTCGTTCATTCTCACAGAAAAGAGAGAACAGATCTCATATTTCTGAGTTCCCTCATCAGGCCAGCATATCAGCGGATTCAAATTACACATAAAGCCCTTTGAGCAGCAAGTCAAGCCCTCAGTCTCTCAGGAATAGCATCCTCCGGAACGTAGTCCTTGCCTCCAACCAAGTAATCTCTCCGGAGGACACTGCGGTGACACAGCCTGGTAATTGCTTTCTGCTTAACCAGGTCCGCAGCTCTTGTAAAACAGAGCTTCATCTGCTGCAATGTAGGCATGTGAAACAAGAGACCAGAGAACTTTCCTCCAAACTAAAAACTCCTCCTCCCCGCCTCCCGAGACACCAGTGGGCATCTGAAGGACTGCCGATCGATATCTCTACTGAACGTGAGATCAATATTTCATTTTCAGGAGTTTTCTTTAATA
Organism: Labeo calbasu; assembly: GCA_019740295.1. Classification (NCBI taxonomy): domain Eukaryota; kingdom Metazoa; phylum Chordata; class Actinopteri; order Cypriniformes; family Cyprinidae; genus Labeo; species Labeo calbasu. Next base: position 9,197 of record JAHKKF010515676.1, read on the forward strand.
AACAGAATCATTTGCGGGGCGAATATTGCATATGGCAGCACTATTACTCACATTAACACGCCACAAGGCCTGAACTCAGTCAGTTATTAGCCCTTGTGGAATAACAATACTTATTTGTCCGTTGATTACACGGTTGAAATGCAACCCCACACGACTGGGCTTTTGGCTGTGCTGTTAAAACTGTTCCGGAGTTGTTCTTTATACATCCCACAGCTGTTAATGCAATTATTGACAATTTTCCATCATCAGTGTTTTCTTGATATGCTGTTGTGATTTGCATCAGGACACCCACTTTGACTTTGTGTGTTAGACAGACATAGTCTCATGATTTGCGCCAGTTTGTTTGTCGGCTAATTCACACAGATTGTAAATGAGATCGCTATTCCAGGAGTTGTAGGATTTACTGAAACACTCCAACTTGACAGCACGAGTGGGATGAGAGGGAAAAACAAAGGATTTCTGTCTTGGCGGGGGAAGACATATCCACAAACAGACACTCACACGGGCGATTGAGTGGACACTTTTAGCATGATGTTGTTTGCTGCAAGGGCCTCTGCATATCTCTGGCTCAGACTCAAATCAGAGACTCACTTTATTAAAAGAAAGCAGAAGAAATCTGGTATGTCCCCTGCTGTTTCTTTATTATCATTTGCAAAATGTGCCACACACTTCAGGCATATTAAAGGGGTAGTTCACCCAAAATGGAATATTCTGTCATTATTTACATTACACATCCTTATGTTGGTCCAAACCTATTAAAAACAAAAAAGAGGTTTTTTTTTGAAGCAGTCCTTGTATGACAGTTCAAAGTGACCATGTTTGGACATTTGTAAATTTTATGGGTCTTGCTTCTGGTCTCATCTGTGCCAAGCTATTTTTAGCTGTACAAAACAGCTCATTTTTCTGCTTGATATTGCATATTGTTGTGTCTTACCATATTATTTTAATGTATTATCTTAATTAGTTTGTAGTGCAAAGAGTTTTACCGTTTACTGCACGTTGTATAACCATTTTCTTGTTGTAGGTAAATTTTGAGACAACTGTGACAACTCTTAATTTAATTTAAGGGGAGACACTGCAGGGAAAAACACTGTTTTTTCATGCACCTGTCAAGTTTGAGATTTTGGGCTTTTTGGTTTTTCATAAAGTGTTTTTTCAGACTAGTGGAAAGAAAATATCCAAAAGACACTGTTAAGTGTTACTTTTATAGCACTTGATTTGTTTGTGTCAATAGATTTCAATTACAAGGCTGTTTTCCCAAAACAAGCTTTTTCCTCTACACTGAGCCACATATCTCCACTTCAGTAACACTTACACACACCAAACTTTTTGTTCATATATATTTGTTCATATATAATTTGCTTAATTATAAAAATTATGGAGTGACAAAATACTCAAAATTCCCTCTGTAAAACATTTGGCTCTAATATGTCAAAAAAAAATAAAACAAGAATTTTGAGACTGACTTCATCCAGTGTTTAGATTTTGTACTAGAAATGTATGCAAATTAGTGAATATTTCATTAAATAATGCCTCATTTGCATATTTAAGCCTATTATATATATATATATATATATATATATGTAATACAACATTTTTTTGCAATTATCAATCAATTTTATTTTTTTATTGTATTTTTTTAGGGCTGTCAGTCAATTAAAATTTTTATCTAATTAATTACATGATGTGTCAATTAATTAATCTAATTAATTGCTAAATTAATTTGACTGTGAAAATACCCACAAAATATTATTTAAAACTATTTTTGTGAGAAAGTAACAAGTAGACATTACAAATTATAAAGAAATATTTTATTTGATTCAACATAAAATTTGTTACACAAACATTTAGGCTGCAACAGCCTAACGTAAACTATGGAACATAAAAGAAAATAATTAGAGAAACATCTCAGTATTTTTTGTTCATATTATGAAAGCCATGGTAACCAAAACAGTCTTCAAAATATCTTCTTTTATGTTCCACAAAAGAAAGGGTTGAAACGACGTGAGGGTGAGTAAATAATGACAATTTAAATGTTGTGGGGTGAACTATTCCTTTAATGTTTTTATGATTGTTATTAGTATTAATAGTTTCTCTCTCACTCTAAACAAAAAATTAAATCTGCAGGAAGTGGCTGTAAATGTCTTTATGAGTCATTCACTCATTCGATTCATTCAAATGACTGATTCATTCAGGAATTAAGTAAATGGCTTCTTTATAAATGAATCATTTGAATCATTGATTCACACGATTCGTTCAAAATGCGGATTCATTCAGAATCTAAACACCGCTGTGTTGCTTAGAGACGTTAAAATGGTAAAACATTTTAATTGCATTATTTTTTTATAGTTAATTAATTAATTTAACTCGTTAAACTGACAGCCCTAATTTTTAGAAGGTTTAAAAACAGTTCACAGTTTACAACTGACTCATAATGCGGAAACAGACTCCAGTTTTCTTTATTCATTACAAAGAGTTTGTTTTCAAGGGTTAAAACAAATACTGTATGGTGCCTATTTGATATTATGGTGCTGTTTGACATTAATGCTCAATTTTTATACTCCATTTGACACTGCGAGTCCATTTCTGAGCTTTGCTATAAAAAAACACAATAAAACTGCTGTAAAGTTCTCCTTTTGTGTGCCTCAGACAAGTTTAGGCTGAACTATTCATTTAAATGTTCAGCTGTGGCTTCTAATAAGTGTGTACCAACCTTTTTTTGTAAAAGCTTCAAAAATTTGAACTGACATTTTGCCAATTTGACTTGCTTTTAATGAATCACTCTGAATTGTGCAGATCTTTGACTGATTTTTTTTGTCTGCTTTCCTGCATGATTCACTTCCATTTATGCATGGCTTTTTTGAACTGCACTTTTGGCGTGAATACTTCGGTCTTTTCTTTTATTCTCTGACTTTTGCTATAAAGCTTTTACCGCTTTGTTTATCATCCCATCCCCCGGTGAATCCTGTTTAAAGCTGGCTTTGTTGTTCATCTTCTGAGTTCATTATTATGCTTTCAGCTACTGTGAATCACACTATAGTCAGTAACCTGTAGAGCATACTAACATGACTTCATGTTGAGAAGCTAGATTGACAGCTTTGCTATATATAGTACTTAACGACATGCAAAAAACATGTTTGATCCTCGTATTCCAGAGCTGCTGCCGCCTCATTTTCATATGTTTGCCAGAATTTTCTGCTTTATGTATATTACAATGGCTGTGAACATTGGATAAAACTTGATATACTGTAGAGGAGACTGGGGCTGGCTGTCACACTTTTTACTCCGGTGAATATTTCTTAGCCACGACTTTCTTGTGATAACTAGCCCATTTTTTCCAAGATGTAGATGCTCTGTAGTGAAAGAAGTGTGATGAACAGAAAAAAACTTCAGGATGTAAGGTGAAACTGGTCATTTGATATTTTAGGACAAGAAAATGACATATAAACCAATGCTAATGAAATCAGCTTCAATGAACCTCAACTCCAAAGCAATCCACGTTCAATACCAATGCTGTTAATCTGAGCTCGTGCCTTTGAATTCACAGTCTGTGAAAAATTTGCATTGTTTTGTCTTAGATAATTAAGTTTGAGGACGACTTCATCCTGCTGGCCAGTTTGATTTAGTTGAATGTGGAGCGCATTTAACTTAGCTTTAGCTTCACTTGAGAAGGCAGCACATCACCAACCAGCTGTGAGCTCACATACTGAACCATATGCTGTTACATCGCACAAAAACTGTGAAGCTGATGTACTCTAATTTCTCTGAAAGGCCTGCAGGAAACTTCTGCTGTGTGCTCTTCATTAAACCTTGTCTCAGCATTTGGCGTTTTGCTTTGCAAGCTCTATTAAAAATGTGCTAAAATTGAAGACATCGTCTTTAATTTTTCAGCTCACAGACAGCTCAAGCAGTCATTTGTGCATACTTAGAAAAACTCAGGTTTACTTTTTTTTTTTTTTTTTTGTGCGCACAGTGGCAGAACACCACAACGGCTCTTTCTAAGCATTTTTTAACACAAAATGTATGTGTATGATTCTAGAAAATTTATAAATATATATATATATATATATAAGTGTATATCTATCTATCTATCTATCTATAGATATAGATATAGATATAGATATACATTGTTTAAACAGAAATTATTGTGATATGTTGAATTATTATTGAAACTCAATTACTAATAATTGTTATTATTAACTAATTACTAATAATTGTACTAATAATTGTTTATATTAATTTATTATTAATGCTAAAAACATTTTTAAAGCATTCATGTGACACTGAAAACTGGAGTGATGGCTGCTTTACCATTGAAGAAATACATGATTTTTTAATCGCGATTAATCGCATACAAAATAAAAGTTTGAGTTTGCCTAATATATGTGTGTGTACTGTGTGTAATTATTATGTATATATAAATACACACAAATTAATGTATATATTTAAAAGAAATATGTTAATGTTTATATAAAAATAATTTAAATTATATAAAATAATATAAATTATATCAAATGATCGTAAAGATACTTGTAAATATTTCTTAAATATATACATGAATGTGTTTGTATTTATATATACATAATAATTACACGTAGTACACACACATATATTAGGCAAACTCAAACCTTTATTTTGCATGTGATTAATTACGATTAATCGTTTGACAGCCCTATTTTTAATAAAATAAATTTTATATCAATTTTGCGTTTTAATTATATTTCACAATGTCACTGTTTTTATCAAATAACGTTTTGTTTGATCATTTATTTTATCAACATTAATATGTCTAAAAAAATTGAAATATTATAACTTTGCCATTTTTAATATATTTTATGTAATCATTTTAATGTGCTGACTTAGGAAATAATTTAATTATCATTATTGTTAAACAATATAAAAGTCTTGTGTGTGTGTGTGTGTGTGTGTGTGTATATATATATATAAAGCATTTTTTACTTGATTAACCTTCAATAAAATTGAACGGTGACCTAAAATTGGTTAATCTAAAAAAAGCTGTAAGAAAGATGAAGTGCATGCCAAATACTTAAATTCAGATTTCCTTGCGTCTGCTGTTTGTTTGTGTTTTCAATTGCTGTTGTGCAGGCATCCTTAAGTGACTTCTGTACAGTGATACCTCTCACTATAAAGCTGTGCTATTTTGGGTATTTATAACTGTTGACACTTTATCGTGTTGCCTAACGGTACCTGGGGAACGCTTGACTGAGCGCGCTCGCCCGCAGACCTCTCAAAGCACAGACTCTCAAATTACTCATTGCAGGTCTGTAGTGTTAAATAGGTACTGCACCGAAAATAGTGTGTTCCCATAGTATTATGCAAGGGCCCTATTCATCTGTTTACCACATCAAATGTACAAATCACACTGCCAGATCCTACACTGTGCCTCTGAAACCTCCTTCGCTTTATGTAATTCAGTTTGACATCATTTGTGTGAGTGGGTGAAAGGCTGCTGGGCTTTAAAATAGATTTAGACATTTATTTTTCTCTATATATTTCTGCCTCTGTGTCTGAAAACATTTTGCACCAGCTGTTTTTATTCACCAATTTTCAGGTCTGTATAGAATGTGCATTTGCATTCAATTAACCCTAGTAAATGCTATAGGTCTCAATTCGATGGCTGTTTAAAAAAAAATCATTATATTTTATATGTACAGACATCATGAAGTCACACTGCTTCAAGGTTATGATGAATTATAAGTGGTTTCTTAAATCGAGTAATACGAGTAGATTAAATACATTTACAGTGAGTCATATAGACCTCCGTAGCATTTTATTTCATTTTTTTCTCCAAAGTCCATTTATAATGTTAGTCAAGGTCTCTTGCATCACAAACAGCGATGATTAAATGCTACCATTTTCACACTCCAACAGTTAGAATTAAAAAAGATTCCAAATCCAAATCTGTATGACTTGCTTACAGAAAAAAAGGTACATTTTTAAAAAGAAATTTTAAAAAGTAAAAAAAAGATTTATTTATTTTATTCACTCATTCAGCATTGACTTATTTATTTTGTAGACCATGGAAAAGACCTTTTTTGTCCATTTAATCAAAGGAAAATATATCATATATCATATCATATCAAGAAATGGCCATAAATCTAACAAAAAATGCACTGCGATTTTTTTCTTTATACTGTTTTTTTTTTTTTTTTTTTTTACCATATTCTAAGCACAAAATATGTGTATTTTTCTAGAAAATGTATATGTCTAGAAATTAGTTTATATATATATATATATATATATATATATATATATATGTTAATTTTGATTTTAATAATGTCACTCACTGTTCTTATCAAATAAATGCAGACTTGATGAGCATCAGAGATCATGTTTCAAAAATACAAATATTTAAATGTAATTTATGTAATTTATTGTCCTTAATTAAAAAAAAAAACTCAAGTAGACAAAGTACAAAGCTATACATTGTAAAAAAAAAACAAAAACAATTTTCAAACAATATAAGTCTTTACTATCATTTTTTAGCAGTTTAACACATCCTTGTTGAATAAAAGTATTAATTTCTTAATGAAAAAAAATGAGTGTGTAAATAAATGTTTTAACATTTTATTCATTAGGGAATCCTAAAAAAATCTGTTTCCATATAT
>JAHKKF010515678.1:0-22601 GCA_019740295.1 Labeo calbasu
GTATGCGTTTCACCTGTCAGTGCGGTTTCTGTGATGATTTTAAGCACCTCCTCCTCGATGACGGGGTTGTTACAGAGCTCCTCCCACAAACCTCTGACACGCTTCCTCTCAGCCAACGCCAACAGCTGCTTCTGATTGGGCACCACAAAGCCAATCACGTAAGACTCGTCACTGAAAAACAGGAAGGGGAAGGACTAAAATTATTTGTGGGTGTATTCAGCATGTTGACGATAAATGTATTGCGTTAGGGGTGGGTGATATGTCCAAATGTTTTCATGACATTAATTTTATTTCACGATAACAATATAAATCATGACATATTTTGGTAGCACTTTACAATAAGTTGTCATTTGTTAACATTAGTTACATGAATTAACTATTTATTACACTGTTCCTTAATCTTTGTTAATGTTGGTTAAACAAAAATGCAGTTGTTCATTGTTTATTCATGTTAATTCACAGTGCATTAACTAATGTTAACAAACAACTTGTGATTTCAATAATGCATAAGTAAATGCTGAAATTAACTAAGATTAATAAATGCTGTAAACGTTTTGTTCATTTTAAGTTCATGTTAACTAATGTAGTTAACTAATGAACCTTATTGTAAAGTGTTATTAAAAAATACGAAAAAAAATTACAATATACGAAAGACAAATGAAGTTAACAGTGCTTTAAGTTTTTCAGGTACAAGTCTATTTAAAAGTAGCAATAATTCAAACATTGAAAATCAAATGTAAAAATATAATAATAATGCACTACATAGTCCTTAATGTATTAATTAAATATACACTGATTCTTATTAAGTCTACTAAAATTATTCAATTAAGAGCAGTGATTGATTTTCTCTATTTCTGTTGGCAATAAATATGACCCTGGACCACAAAACCAGTCATAAGAGTTATTTTTTTAAATTGAGATGCATACATCATCTGAAAGCTGAATAAATAAGCTTTCCATTGATTCCATAATTAACTGACACAAGTATTTGAAAATCTGGAAACTGAGGGTGCAAAAAAAAAAAAAAAATCTTTAAAGTTGTCCAAATGAAGTTCTTAGTAATGCATATTACTAACCAAACATTAAGTTTTGATATATTTATGGTAGGATATTTACAAAATATCTTTATGGAAAATTATCTTTACTTAATATCCTAATGATTTTTGGCTTAAAAGAAAAATAAATAATTTTGACCCAAACAATGTATTTTTGGCGACCCATGCTACTTAAGTCTGGTTTTGAGGTCCAGGGTGATATATTTTATTTAAAATGATTTTTTTTTAAATATAATTTTTAAATACTTTTTAAAAATGATTTTGAGTGCTTCAGAATTTATTATAAATAAATAAAAATATTTTTAAATGTTTAAAATTAAATTTTTATTACATATTTTTAAAACTATAACAATGAAATATTAATTATATATATATATATATATATATATATATATATAATTAGTGTTTGTTTTAAGTTCAAGGTNTTTTAAATGTTTAAAATTAAATTTTTATTACATATTTTTAAAACTATAACAATGAAATATTAATTATATATATATATATATATATATATATATATATATATAATTAGCGTTTGTTTTAAGTTCAAGGTTCTTTGTATATTCATATAAAAAATTTTTTTTTTAGATTTATATAAAAAAATTCATATATTCTTTTATATTTAAATGTTTTTAGAAAGATTTTTAAAAGATTTTAATAAAAATAATTGAATTCTTATATGAAACAGTCTCTATTGATAGACTCACTGATGTCCAGTCACCAGATCAAAGGAGACATTTGTTTACAATTTTCTGTCCTAACTGAAACTCGGTTGCACATTAAGTATAGAAGTTAGACGGGTAACAGAATTCGGTGAGCTCTAATGCTGCGTTGTCGGATTTGGTGACCTTGCTGTTCACAGCCGAACAAAATGCATTCTGGGATAGGAAATAAAGATCTTTAGATATCACAACAGTGAATTTACGTAACATTAAAGCCATTCTGTGTGAAATACAGAAGGGATTTTAATGCCATTTTTTATTTGTTAGTACAGTATCACATGTTGAGGGTGTTTTTGTTAGTGCGGTACAGGTTGTGCTTTGTGTCGGCACCTGTTGGCATAAGCGCAGATGTTGTCGACGAGTGGGCAGTTTTTCAAAACGGCCTCCACTTTTCCCAGAGACACGTATTCTCCCGCTTGAAGCTTCACTAGGTCCTTCCTGCGGTCTAATATGCAAACACACACACAAATGCAGATATTAACCATATTTCATCAGATGTGTACGTGGGTTGTGCTACAGGAAGTTTCTCTTTCTCTCCCTTTTGGATTGTATCCTGCTTTCTTTGAGTTCTTATCACTGCCGTTACGGGAATAAGTTGACAGCGAGATGTGTCATTTACAAGAAGCACAGAACTAACGCGTTTTATCGTGAAGCCGAGGGGACTTCCATTCGCACGCTCCTGCCAAAACGTGTTGTCTTTACGATGTTCTGGCTAATGTCTCTCACCGATAATCTTCAGACAGCCGTCTCCGTGAAACTCTCCGATGTCTCCGGTGCAGAACCATCGCTGGCCTTTTTTATCCACGAAGAAGTCCTCACCGCTCTTGTCTTTGTTCTTGTAGTAACCCATTGTTACGTTGGGCCCACCGACCAGAATCTCCCCTCGCGGACAGGGCCGGTCCGTGCTGCGATACCCACCTGGATAAACACAGAACGAATTATGACGAAAAGAGAGATAAGAAACGAAAAATACAAATATCTTTCAAAACAGACAGACCTACCATGAGCTCAGATGTTATTAAGCCATAAGTCAGTGTTATTTTAGTCTTGTATAGTTGAACCTTTGACACAGTGACATATGATTTGCTCCACATTGCAGCTTATGTCCAAGAACTGCTTGTTTAGACAGGAAGAGACCATCTGATTAACATGTAAAGGAACCAATCATAGTTTTGGGGTGTTTTTCATAAACATTTGTGGCTGAAACACTACAAATTGTCAGAAAATGAGTATAGACTACTGTATGCACGCTTGTGAAGAAGTGTGTTTAATAGTACTGAATGTGCACCTGTAGTGTATATTTTTTCATATATTTTCGTTTATATTGACAATATAATTATGTAATTACATACGAATATGTACTGAAGTCCTACTCAAGTGGCTAAAAAGCTCAAAAGTTCTGCTAATTGTTTTACACAGCATGTAAACTCAGACAGTAATACATTTTTTATAATACACTTACATTTAGCAGACACTTTTATCCAAAGTGACTTACAAATAAGGGCAATAGAAGCAGTTAAAACAAAAGATTTCTTTACAATAAATGAAAAATCGAAAGAATAGGATATAGAAAAGAGAACACTAGTGTTAGAGGGTCAAATTTTTATTACTATTTTTAACTAAAAAGAAGTCGAAGAATACAAAAAGAGTAGAGAACGCTATTATTGGAGAGTCATTTTTTAAAGAAGTAAAAAGAAAAGTTGAAAATAGAAAAAGAATAGAGAATGCTAGAGTTAGAGGATGTTTTTTTTAAATAAATATAAAGAAAAGTCAAAAGAATAGAAACAGTATAGCATGCTATAGTTAGAGGATCAGTTTAGTAATCAATAAAAAGAAAACATTAGAGAAACAAAAAAAGTAGAGAACGCTAGAGTCAAATTTTTATTTTTTTAAATTTTCTTTTTAAAAAATAAAAAGAAAGCAAGTCTAAAGAATAGCAAAAAAATAGAGAACGCTAGAGTTAGAAGGTAAATTTTTTTTATAATAAATAAAAAGAAAAGTTGAAAGAATATAACATAGAAAGAGAACACTAGTGTTAGAGGGCCAATTTTTTTAAATAAATAAAAAGAAAGCAAGTCGAAAAATAGAGAAAGAGTAGAGAACTCTATAGTTAAAAGGGCAATTTTTAAAAAAAATAAATAAAAAGAAAACAATTTGAAGAAATGGAAAAAGAATAGAGAACACTAGAGTTAGAGGGTCAAATTTTTATATTTTTATATATTTTTTACATTTTCTTTTTAAAAAATAAAAAGAAAGCAAATCTAAATAATAGAAAAAGAATAAAGAAACGCTAGAGTTAGAGGGTACATTTTTTATAATAAAGTGTTAAAACACTAGTGTTTTTTTATAAATAAAAAGAAAGCAAGTCGAAAAATAGAAAAAGTGTAGAGAACTCTATAGTTAGAAGGGCAATTTTTTAAAAAAGAAATAAAAAGAAAACAATTTGAATAGAAAAAAAATGGAGAACGCTAGAGTTACAGGGTAAATTTTTTATAATAAATAAAAAGAGAAGTCAAAAGAATAGAAAAAGACTAGAGAACTCTATAGTTAGAAGGGCAATTAAAAAAAGAAAAGAAAAAGAAAACAATTTAAAGAAATGGAAAAAGATTAGAGAACGTTAGCGTTAGAGGGTCAAATTATTTTAAAAATAACATTTATCTAAAAAATAAAAATAAAACTAATAGAGAACGCTAGAGTTAGAGGATTGATTTTTTTTAAAATAAATAAAAAGAAAAGTCAAAAGAATAGAAAAAGACTAGAGAACTCTATAGTTAGAAGGGCAATTTAAAAAAATAAATAAATAAAAAGAAAGCAAGTCGAAAGAATAGAAATCGAATAGAGAATCCTAAAATTAGAGGGTCAATTTTTTTTTTATTTTCTTTTTTAAAAAATAAAAAGAAAACATATCGAAAGAATAGAAAAATAGTAGAGAGTGCTAGAGTTACACAGTATTTTTTTAATGAATTAAAAGAATAGTGAAAAAATAGAAAAGAATACAGAATGCTAGGTGTTAAGAGGGTAAAATTTCATAATTTTTTAAAAAATAAAAAGAAAGGAAAATACCTCTAGTAGAGGTAAGAGGGTAATTTTTTTTTAAATAAAAATAAAAATCAAAAGAACAGAAAAAGAGTAGACAGTTGAAAGTTGAAAGAATAGAAAATAGATAGAAAACACTAGTGTTAGAGGGTCATTTTTTTAATAAATAAAAAGAAAGCAAGTCGAAAAAATAGAAAAAGAGTAGAGAACACTAGAGTTAGAGGATCAAATTTTTAAAAATAAATAAAAAGAAAACAATTTGAAGAAATAGAAAAAGAATGTTACAGATAGAGGGTTGTTTTTTTTTATTTTCTTTTTAAAAAATAAAAAGAAAGCAAGTCAAAAGACTAGAAAACGAATAGAGAATGCTAGAGTTAGATGGTAGACACACTGCCAACACATTTATGTTTAAACATGTATAAGTGAACTTAGCATCCGATGACCCCTTTAAAGCACAAAAGTTTAACCTAATCCCTGTGACACATGGCCTCATATTATTATGGTTTTAATAATGATGCCATTATATAATGTCTTGGCCTCTTTTTTTTCTTTGCAATGAGAGCTGTGGACAGTAATTTTAAGCGTTTTTAAATAGACGTTCAGTTACTGTGTTTAAAGCTGATCTGATCTGTCCAGAAATAGCCGCTCAAAGTGTCTTCCTTACAAGGTCGTAAACGACCTTTAATACTTTTTTCCACTTCCTTCTCTTTTGTTCTGTTGTTATATTGCTCATCCTTCCCGCGTAGCAAACCTCCAGACATATCGCCTGATGGATAGGTAAACGTCCATGACAGTGTTTTCATAGGAGCAGATATATGCGTGTGTCTCACTCACCCTCTATCCAGTCCTTCAGCTGAATTTCACAGCAAACCAGCGGAGCCCCAACTCGTCCTGTACTGTAATCCCAAACTACACACACACACACACACACAGACAATAAGATATATGGGATGTAGGGGCACAGTTATGTAATTATTTCTTTTGCAGAAAAAATATGTTTCTACGATTAAAAAAAAAAAGAAAAAGAAAAGAAAAATAAAGATATTTCAGGAGTCACCATCTGTGTGGACTGTTCCACAACTGATTCCTCTGAGAACACAAACCTCAATCATTTTACAAGGGAACTGTCCTCCACAAATATTAATGTTTTTTTCTGTGGCTTTTGAGGATCAGGACATTGAGTTGGCGACCTAGTTTCATTGGCTGTCTCATTTATACACAACACACAGTTATTTTGAATATGTACAATCTGTTTACATATTTAAACTGGTCATATCATGGCTTGTTTGGACTCTCAGGTTCTTTTATTATGTCAGATATGTTTTTTTTTTTTTTAACTAATTAGGTTTATGTGACCAATTTCCACCCGGCTTTATTGATCAGAAAAGGACAATGTATTTTTGCTTGCTAGCTTTGTATAATGTGCATTACCAATGGGAGCCTATTTATTTATTTATTTATGAATTGTTTTAGTAATCTGGCATAATATTTAATTATTTATTTCTTTAACATATTTAAATAAAAATACATAAAAAATATATATGTATACATAGGGCCCTATGAAATGTGTTTTATTTATTTTATTTATTTAGGCTTTAATTTTTCTTGACATTGTTTTAATGGTTAAAAAATATTTAGTAATCAAGCACGTCTAATTAACTGAAATCATGAACTGAAACATGAAATTTAATAATTTATTCAAAGTTGAACAAAAATCACAATTTTAATGCCCTATGAAAAGTGTTTTATTTTCTCAAATTCTGTTTTATTTTTACAAAATTGTGTGTTTTTCCGTTTTAATTTTTCTGGATTTTTCTGAACTATTTAATAATTAACTTATTTAAAAATTATCTTATTTATTTATAATGTCAGACATAATTTTTTATTATTAGTAATAACTTATTTAGTTTATGTGACCATTTTCCACCCGGTTTTAGTCATTAGAACAGAACAATGTCATTTCACTTGCTTGCATTATAAAAGGTGTATTACCAATGGTAAATGGGAGCCTGTTTTTCAATTTTTATTATTATTATTTTTATTTATTTATGAGTTGTTTTAGCAGTCTGGCATAATATTATAATAATTCTATAAGTATAATTATAATTATTTCTTAACATATTTAAATAAATTTATTTAAATAAAAAAATAGTATTATATACCTGGCAAAATGAATGAATGAATTAATATCATATATATATATTTATTTATTATTATTTTTTTTATTGTTATTATATATGAATTAATTATTATTATATAATAGAATTGTTTGGGTCTTTTCATTTCTAAACATTGTTTTAATGGTTAAATACATTTTTAGTAATCGAGCATGTCTAATTTATTAAAATCATGAACTTGATGAGAACAAGAAAATTAATAATTAATTCAAACTTTAACATAAATCACAATTTTAAGGCCCTATGAAATGTGTTTTATTTTTTTCTCAAATTCTGTTTTATTTTTACAAAATTTTGTTTTTCTGGATTCCCTGTTAATGGATTAATAGAATTGTAATCAAAATTTAGGCAATTTGCAATAATTATCTTAAATTGTAATAATACAATTTTAGATAATTTTAATAATAATAATTTAGATAATTTTCAGATAATAATAATAATCAAAATGTACATATAATATAATATATATATATATATAATTTATTTATTTATTTATTTTTTTAATTATTAGCAAAAACTAATTTAGTTTATGTGACCATTTTCCACTTGGTTTTATTAATTAGAACAGGGCTATGTCATTTTGCTTTCTTGCATTGTAAAATGTGAACAAATTTTTGTGCGTATGAATTTGTATGAATTTAATATCCATGATTGTGTGCCTTTAAGACTGTTCATACAGTGAAAATGGACCAAAAACACAATTTTTGCAAAATAAACCTTTATGAGGCAAAACAAAATAATAGATTACATTTTTTCCCCATTGTTTGGAAAAAAGATAACTGTCTATATCAAATAATTATAAAAACATCAAAAGTTTGGGGGCAGATTTTTTTTTTGTCAAGAAACCATTTCGGCTCATCAAAGCTGCATTTATTTAATCAAAAATACAGTAAAAACAGTAAAATTGTGAAATATTTTTACAATTTAAAATAACTGTTGTCAGTGTACATATATTGCAATGTAATTTATTTCTGTGATCAAAGCTGAATTTTCAGCATAATTACTGTAGTTTGTGTCACATGATCATTTAGAAATCATTCTAATATGTTAATTGATTGTTGGAAACAGTTGTGCTGCCTCATATTTATGTGGAAGCTGTGACACATTTTATTTTTCAGGATTCTTTGATGAATATAAAGTCCAAAAGAACAGCATTTCTTTGAAACAGAAATGATTTGTAATATTATAAATATTTTACCATCACTTTTGATCAGTTAATGATTTCTTGCTGAATTAAACTACTAATTTCTGCTTACTGACCCCAAATTTTTGGAAGGTAGTGCAGGTTATGAAAATGTGCATAATAGTGTTTGAAATGCAGAATGATGGTGTAAATCTCACGCTGGCTGATTGTCCCAGCGCCGCAGGTCTCCGTGAGGCCGTAGCCTTGACCTACGGGACAGCAGAAGCAGATGTTCATGAACCGCTGGGTCGCCGCAGACAGAGGTGCGCCGCCTGACAATAACACTCGCAAACGTCCACCTAACAACGCCCGAACTTTCCGGAATACCAGTCTGGAGAGAGAAAGAGTTGGCTTTTTGTATGCGTGACTGTGAGAACCAGTCTTAAGGGGTAACTAAAATTAGCAATGCTATTTGATGATAATTCAATAATAATCAAATGTCTTCTTTTTTTTCCAAGTTGCATTAAGAAGACTAACTAATTTTGGCAGATTGTTTCTGGATATTTCACTGAACCAGCTCAAAAATTTGACTCGGTGTGTTCTAAGAATAGTTCAATAAATATTTTGCTAAATATTTAGCATTATATTAGGCTTATATAAATCTAAATACATGTGTTCTGAATTTAAAACAATAACTTTACTGTAGTTTAACTACTTTAAATTATGAGAAGACTGTTGTTAGCCAAAGAAGCTTCTCCAACACTGGGGATGGAGTGTGTATGTGTGTATTCATGTGTGTGTGTGTGAGACGCACTTGTCACACAGCGGGGTGCTGTATCCCATCGCAAGCTGCTCCATCTTGTAGTTGTAGGCCAGCAGGAAGAGAGTCCTCTGAAAAACACTCATTTCCTCTACTTTCAGCATCACATTCTTGTAGATGCGATCCATTATCTCCTACACACAGACACAGAGAGAAATTCCCCAGACGTGACTGATGACATCACTGAAACACGAGTGGGACTTTTTTTTTTTGTCTCTTTGACATGACATGAATTTTTGTTTCCAGACACAAATGAATTTCTTTTTAAAACATTAAAAAGGCATTTCATACATATGACTTAAATTAACCTTTTTAAATGACGACCACATTTAAATTTCTGCGTGAAAATCTCTAGTTTCCGGACATAGAAAAAAGCCTGAAATTGTGTGGCGTTCTTAAAATATTTAAGAAATTAAAAATGTGAATTAAAATATCACAATCTTATTCTTATTCATTCTTATAATATCACACAGACATACATTTATTAAACATACACACACAGACACACACAGACACACACACACATATATATATATGTATGTATATATGTTTATGTGTGTGTTCTGTTAATTATCAGCCTTTTACACACACACACACATATAGTAATTATATACAGTATATATATAAACTGTATATATATATTTAGTAATTATGTAATAAATGTATACAATATATCAAAAATGTGATGAAAAATTGTGATTATACTACATTATTAAATTATTATTAAAAATATATAAAATAATACAAACATTTTAATTCAATAATTTAATATTAATAAATAAATAATATTATTAATAAATAATTAATATATTAAAAATAACAATAAATATATATATATATATATATATACACGCATATACATATATATGTATAAAATGTAATAAATGTATGCAATATATCAAGAATGCGATGACAAATTGTGATTATACTAAATTATTATTAAATATTATTATTAATAATAAGAAAAACTATAAAGATTTTAATTCAATAATTTATTATTAAATACTTAAATAAATAAATAACCTTTATAACTCTTTCTTTCCTTTTCCATTTTAATTTTTCTGTATTCTGTTTTTTTTTTCTTTTTTCTCTTTCTAGACACTGTTTTAATGGTTAAATTAAATTGTAGCAATCAAAAATGCTTGTCTAATTAGTTGAAATCATGAACTTGCTGAGAACATGAAATTTAATAACAATTTTTCAAAGTTAAAAAAAAAAACAAAAAAAAAAAAATCACAATTTTAAGGCCCTATGAAATGTGTTTTATTTTCTCAAAGTACGTTTTATTGTTACTTTCTGGATTCCATTTTAATGGTTTAATTAAATTTTAATAGTTAAATTTTAGATCATTTTTAATAGTGATCTAATTTTATTTTAAATTCTCTTATATAATATATACTTATATTTTTTTATAACTTTTTATATATACATTGAACTTTTGTCTACCGAATCAAAGTCACTGACGTATAATCGTCATGCATGAGGAAAATATAAAACAGGAAATGACATCTCAAAAACGACTCCTTGACTTCACGTGGGCACAGAGCAATGACCTCTCTTTCTCCCAGAGAGAGAGAAAAAAAAAGAAAAACACAAAAATACCGCAAAAAAGTCTCCGAAAAGCCTTGAAGCACCATGGACATGGTACATAATTAAAGCAATGCTGCATTACCATCTGCTCTCACCACAGTATTGTTTTGCAAGTGAAGCAGACGCTGAATCTAATTGAGTTACTGGTGACATTTTTCCACTTCACATTTCATCACATCTCATGTGACACAGGAGGGTGGAGAAGCACTTTCTGAGTATTTTTTTTTGTTGTCAAAGCTCCCTTATGATTCGGATGCTCTCCCACTGCTCTCAGCTGCTGTGTTTATGGAAGTTTGCTGTTCTGTGTCGTTATCATTCCACTGGGACCCTTGTGTGCAACCGCACCATGACTGTGTGTGTGTGTGTGTGTGCATTTGCAGTATCCTCCGGCAAAGAAAATCTAGGAATTTGAACATTATTAATTGTGTATCTACAGTGTGAGTCACTAGTTGTGTGTGTGTGTGTGTCAGAAGGATATCCACACCGGGCTTTCTCACGTTCTGTTTACAGCTGTAAATCTTTCCAGACAATCACATTCACTGACATTCAACCCCAAAAGCCCAGAGAGAAACAGAGAAAGAGAAAGATTCAGCCTTACTGGTACTGCTGCCATTAAAGTGGGCCGCAGGACGCTAATGTCTCCTTTGCTTCCCTTCTTTATCTTGGTTGACTATAGAGTAGAAACAATGAAAAGAAAGTTTTAATTCGTCTCAACAGAGTTGCAATGAATAAGTAACTCCCACAGCACTGCACATGTTTTTCCATTACGTGGTCCTGTTGTTTCAGCATTTTCCACTGACATTATGTGACATCAATGTGTTCATTATTGTGATATCATACACAAAAAAAATGGTGTAGAAACAATTTCTGTGAGTAAATTTCACAAATAATAACAAAGAAACAGCCAGTAAAATATAATAGAATTAGATGTGAAATGTAGGAGTAGAAAGACTGAAATAGTATTATCTTGTAAAACGTACTGCAACTAGATGAGTAAAGTTTGAGAACAAACTTTAAGTTGGCTTAAGTCTAGCCTGAAAGTTTGAAGCAGTTGTAAAAGTATGAAAGATGATGTTGCTGGGATGATTTAGCACATTGCTTACGTGATTTAACATGTTGTTAGCATGTTTTGGCATGATTAGCTCGTTGCATGCATTTTTATAGGCTGATCACAATGTTGTTAGCATGATTAGCATGTTGTTACCATGTTACTAACATAATGTTAGCATGATTCAAAAGTTACTAGCATGGTTCTAGCATGAATAACAGGCTACTAGCATGTTAGCATAATTTGCAAAGTTTCTAGCATGTTTTTAGAATGATTATGTTACTAGCATGTTTCTAACATGATCAGCGTGTTACATGCATGTTACTAACATGCTGCTAGCATGATTAGCACGTTACGTGCATGTTGTTAGCATATTCAACATGTTACTAGCATGATTAGCACGTTACTAGCATGATTAGCATGTTATTAGCATGATTAACGTTTTATCATGATTAGCTTGTTTGAATTTTATAAGCTGATTACAATGTTGTTAGCATGATTAGCATGTTGTTAGCATGTTACTACATGTTTCATAAGTTACTAGCATGGTTCTAGCATAAATAACAAGCTACTAACATGTTGTTAGCATGATTAGCAAAGTTGCTAGCATGTTTTTTAGAATGATTATTTTACTAGCACGTTTCTAACATGATCAGCATGTTACTAGCATGTTGCTAACATGTTGTTAGCATGATTAGCATGTTACTAGCACGATTAGCAAGTTACTAGCATGATATGAGCATGACTAGCAAGTTACTAGCATGATTAACATATTTTAGCATGATTTACTTGTTTGCAATGATTACAATGTTGTTAGCATGTTACTAGCATGTTGTTAACATGATTCAAGTTTCAAGGTATACTTTATTGTCCCTTTTTGGGGAAATTTGTTGTTGTTAGCATGATTCACAAGTTACTAGCATGTTTTCTAGAATGATTAACATGTTACTAGCATGCTGCTAGCACGCTTCTAATAGGATCAACATGTTACTAGCATGTTACTAACATGTTGTTAGCAACGATTAGCATGTAACTAGCCTGTTACTAGCATGATTAGCAAGGTACTAGCATGTTATTAGCATGTTTCTAGCATGATTAACAAGTTATTAGCATGATCCTAGCATGTTACTACCATGTTGCTAGCATGTTTCTAGCATGATTAACAAGTTACTATCATGCTTTTAGCATGATTAACATGTAACTAGCATGTTGCTAGCATGTTTCTAGCATGATTAACAAGTTACTATCATGCTTTTAGCATGATTAGCATGTTACTAGCATGTTGCTAGCATGATAAGCATGTTACTTGCATGTTGTTAGCATAATTAGCATGTTATTAGCATGATTAATAAGTTACTAGCATGATTCAAGCATGTTATTAGCATGACTAGCATGTTATTAGCATGTTGATAGCATTTTTCTAATATGATTAACAAGCTAGTAGTATGTTGCTAGCATGATTAGCAAGTTACTAGCATGATTCTAGAATGTTACTACCATGTTGCTAGCATGTTTCTAGCATGATTAGCAAGTTACTAGTATGCTTTTAGCATGATTACCATGTTACTAGCATATTGCTAACATGATTCTAGCATGATTAGCAAGTTACTAGCATGTTATTAGCATGATTCTAGCATGAATAAGTAACTCCCACAGCACTGCACGTTTTTCCATTGCATGGTCCTGTCGTTTCAACATTTTCCACTGACATTATTTGACATCACTGTTCATTATTGTGATATCATACATTTAAAAAATGGTGCAGAAACAATTTCTGTGGGTAATTTCACAAATAATGACAAAGAAACAGCAAGTAAAAGAGAATTAAATATGAAATGTAGGAGCAGAAAGACTGAAATAGTATTATCTTGTAAAACATACTCCAATAATCTCTTGTTTACAGCTTCTTTTTATACAGTGCAGGCCAGTGTTTTGATGTCAAAAATGTAGACGGTAAATATTAAGTGTGTGTGTTGTACCTGGTCTGAGAGTGTTTGTGGTGAAGAGTAGCCGATTCTGCAGCCGTGAGCCAAACACACCATCTCAGCGCTCAACTCCAACACGTGAGCCAGTGGAAGATAGCCAATGTATGTGTCATCCTCACTGCAAAAACACATAAATCAGCTGTCTGTGTAATATAAATATCAGGTTTTAAATTTAAAGAAAGGAAAAAGAAAACATTATAGATACTATTCTGTTATTAACAGGCCTGTTTCAAGCATCTTATATATATATATAAATATATATAAATTAACGCTAGTGTAGAATTCATAATGATCATGTAAATAAAAAAATCTGGAAAAAAAAAAATATATATATTTTTTTTTTTCAGATTAATATATATATATATATATATATATATATATTATTTATTTTTTCAGATTTCCAGCAAGGATGCTTTACACTCATCAAAAGTGACAGTAAAGACATTTAAATTTTACAAAAGATTTAGATTTAAAATGTTCTATTCATCAAAGAATCCTGAAAAATAAAATGTACACTACCACTACCAAATGATTTTGAACCAACCAACCATTTATTTGATCCAAAGTAAAGCAAAGGCAGTAATATTGTGAAATATTTTTACTATTTAAAATAACTGTTTTCTATTTGAATATATTTTAAAATGTAATTTATTCCTGTGATTTTATAGCTGAACTTTTAACCATAATTCCAGTCACATGATCCTTCAGAAATCATTCTAATATTCTGATTTGCTTTTTAACTTTTCTGATTATTATTATTATCCATGTTTAAAATAGATACACTTTTTTTCAGGATTCTTTGCTGAATAGAAAGATCCAAAGATCAGCATTTCTCTGAAATAAAAAGCTTTTGTAACATTATACACTATACCATTCAAAATAATTTTGGAAAAGAAATGATAGAAATTAATCGTTTTATTTAGCAAGGATGATTTAAATTGATCAAAAGTGTTGATAAAGACATTTATAATGTTACAAAACAGTTCTATTTAAGATAAATATAGATCTATTCATAAAAGGAACCTGAAAAAAACATAATAAGAATTTTTAATAAATGTTTTTTGAGCAGCAAATCAGCATATCAGAATGATTTCTGAAGGATCATGTGACACTAAAGACTGGAGTAATGATGCTGAAAATTCATCTTTGATCACAGGAATAAATTACACTTTACAACATATTCATATAGTAAACAGCTATTTTAAATTGTAATAATATTTCACATTATTACTGTTTTTACTGTATTTCTGTATATCAAATAAATGCAGCTTTAATGAACATAAGAGACTTTAATAAGAAAATATTGTAATAATAGAGCATATTTATATCAAATAGATAATAATTTATATAGCGAAATGTCTTTTTTTCAAACTACAGGAAAGTAGTTTATTTTATTGTTTTAAATGTTCACTGTATATTTCTTGCTGAGTTCACAAGATTTGTAAAAACAGCACGCATATGTCATGTATAAAATATTCATGACATATACAGTATGCCGTGCGTGGCATAGAAATCCCCACAGACAGTTTTTTCTCACTCTGTTTATTTTGTCCATTGGGAATGACTGGTTTTCTAGGAAACACTGATAAACATATGATATCCTCGAATGCGACGACAGATGGCAGGATGTTAGCGTGTACAGTATGTGTGAATGTGTTTCATACCCGAGTTTGGGAATTCTCTCGGCCATGCCGGTGATCCCGGCTATAATATTACTGTGAGAGATCATGACTCCTTTTGGCACGCCGGTGGAGCCACTGGTGTACATGATCACAGCCACATCAGACGCACACGGAGGCCGTCTCTGCTTCGACGCTGTGGACAGAAGTAGGCAGAAGTTACTGGAAATTACTAATTACATTTTATAAAATATTAAGGGGTTACTGTATTAAAGGAATAGTTCAGACTGACATGGAAGAGAAGAAATGATTGAATTGTTGAAGTCATTATTTTTGTTTTCATTATGTTTGTATTCTTGTTGCTTCTTTAAATTAGGGTTGAACCAATGATATCACATGGAGTTTTTTTAATGATGTCCTTATTACCTTTCTGGGCTTTGAATGTGTCAGTTGCGTTCCATGACTTTTCCTATCATTTGTGATTCATTTTTTAACCTCAAAATTAATTTTAAAGAGATGAGAATTAAAAGCAAGAAGAAACATGTATATTCACTACACATTTTTCTATTTTTTAAGATGTTATTAATTTCAGTTAATGTTTCTAGGCCTGGAAATCAACATTTTGAATCTGACTGCTGTAATGTTTTTCTTAAATAAGCTCGTTTGCTTTTTTTTTTTTTTTAAGCAATGCCAACTTCTATGGCTTTTTTATGATGAAAACTGATTAGATTATTTACATTTTTATTAAATTTTTTATATTTAAAATGAAACTGAAGATAAGAAACAGCATTATTTTAACATATTTTGAAATTTATAAAGTATTACAGTATCTATTACTATGTAAAATTAGCTTGTATTATTATATTTCAATTTTAGTTTAAGTTTTAGTAATTTTGTGGTATTTTGTAATTTTTGTTCATTTTTAAAATATTAACTTTTTAATTTTAAGTTAATTTGTAATTTTTTTTATGTTTTTCTTTTTTAATTTTTAACATTATTTTATATTTATTAATAAGATCTTTTAAGCTTATTAACCATAGTATTTCAACATTTGTTTTTTTTTATTTTAGTCAATATTTCTCATTTTTGTTCAGTTTTTACTTCGTTTTACTTCTAATATTTTTGTTTTATTTTGTTTTATTTTAATTTTATTTCAATTTTTAATAGTTTTAGTTTTAGTTAAAAAGCTTTTCATGATGAAAACTGATTAGATTTTTATTAGATTATTTACATTTTTTCATATTTAAAATGAAAACCTAAAAAAGAAAAAAACTGTATTATTTTAATATATATTTAAAACGTATCTAGCATTACAGTATTTATTAATATTTAGAATTAGCTTGTATTATTATAATATTTACATTTTAGTTTTAGTCATTTTTGTTCATTTTTTAATATTTATTATTTTTTTACATTTTTATTTCATTTTTCAATTAAAAAATGAACATTTTAATTAAATAAACAAATATTCAAATAGAAAGCAGTTATTTTGAATTGTAATAATATTTCACAATATATTTTACTGTATTTTTGATCAAATAAATGCAGCCTTGGTGAGAAAAACATTAAAAAAAAGATGTTATTCATTTTTGTTAATTTTCCAGGTCTGGAAAACACAATTTTTAATCTGACTTCAGTAATGTTTTTCTTTTGTTTGCTTGTTTTTTTTTTTTGGCTTTTTTATGATGAAAACTGATTAGAATTTGATTTGATTATTTACATTTTTAATTAACATTTTTATATTTAAAATAGAAACTAAAGATGAATTAAAGAAAAAGTATTATTTTCATATATATTTAAATCTATACAGTACAACATTTATTAATATTTAGAATTAGTTTGTATTATTATTTTTTTTACATTTTAATTTAAGTTTTAATTTTTTTTAGTGCTTTTGTCATTTTTGTTCATTTTTTAATATTTATTATTTATTAAATTATATTAATCTTTTAAGGTTCAACATTTTTTTAGTCAGTTGCCATTGCAACATCTTTCTTCTTTGTTCAGGTTTTTAACAATTTTTCTTAAAATATTTGTTCTTTTATTTTACTTTATTTAAATTTTTAATAGTTTTAGTTAAAACAACACTCATTTGAAACAGCATTAAATGAAGGCAAATAATGGTAGTTTGGCAAAATACCCATAACACTGGAGATGAGGGGAGGATAGGTTGTAAACTTTAATTTATTGTTGTTTGAAGAACATTGATAAAGACTATAAAAGTAAAAATACAGATGTATGTGTGAATAAATGAAGATAAGAACAGGAAGTAGGCGCAGGATGTCAATAGCAGAACAGAACGTTTTAGCTTCGAAAACCAGAGTGCCATTTAAGCCGTTCCAAGATTTCAGAACCTCAAATGTGGAACATGGGAATTCGAGTGTGTACATTTGTGCTTTCTGAGGCACAACGTGATTTAGCATTAGCGCTCTGACACAGAACAGAGCGAATGTCATGTCGAGCCGAAAGAGCGAGATCAGCTCGATGTCATGTGAAGTCTGTGGCAGTGCGAGAAAACGTGACCCGACACACACACATACACACGATCCAGTGTGTAAACGACTACTACTACCAGCTGTTGAGGGTCAGTCCTGCTTCACAGAGAATTATAATGGAGGAAGTAAACGGAAGAGTGAAAGAGTCAGGGACGCCCTCGACCCTGGCCTTAATTTGACACAGATGGAGGATTTCTCATTCACATGACCTGAAGTGACCTCAAACACACACACGCATACACACTAGTACCATTCTCAGGATGGGCCCCCAGCTTCTTCACAGCCGCCATGCTGTGGACACTGATGCCTCGTGGGTATTCGGAGCCGATTTTGAGTTTATCGTCCACAACGATGATGTGTCGTAATCTCGGCACCTCTATCAAAATATTCTGTGTCAAAATGCAAGCAGAAAAATATTAGTGCATGTATTTAACTGATGCATTTCAAAGCAAAATATAATATTCAGTAGGAGGAGCACGAATAATTCATTGGGATTTAATTAAATTATGAAAAGTAGGCTGTGATATTATTGATTAATATTGTTATATTTGAATTTTTTTGTTAAATTTTGTAGTATTTTGTCTTTTTTTTTATTATTTAATTTGTCAGTTTTTACATTTTTTTTTTTTTTTTTTTAAATTTGTAACATTTTTATATTTATTAACAAGATCTTTTAAGCTTATTAACCACAGTACATAGTACTAATTCAATGCTTTTTTTAGTTTTATTTTAGTCAGTTCCCATTGCAACATATCTCATTTTGTTCAGTTTTACAGTTTTACTTCTAATATCTTTTTATTTTATTTTATTTACGATAAAAACTGATTAGATTTTGACATTAGTGCATGTATTTAACTGATTTGCAAAACAAAATATAATATTCATGATTAATTTATTGGAATTTGATTGGATTGTGAAAAGTAGACTGTGCTATTACTAGTTAATATTGTTATATTTCAGTTTTAGTTCAAGTTTTAGTAATTTTGTTGTAGTTTGTCATTTTTGTTCATTTTTTTATATTTATTAACTTTTTTAAATTATTATTTAATTTTTCATTTTTCAATTTTTTTAAATGTTTTTTTTATTTTTAAATTTGTAACATTTTTATATTTATTAACAAGATCCTTTAAGCTTATTAACCATAGTACAAAGTACTGATTCAACATTTTTTTTTTATTTTAGTCAGTTGCCATTGCAACATTTCTCATTTTTGTTCAGTTTTTAAGTTTTACTTCTAATATGTTTCTATTTAATTTAATTTAATTTAATTTTATTACAATTTGTAATAGTTTTAGTTAAAAAGCTTTTTTACGATAAAAACTGATTCGATTTTGACATTGGTACATGTATTTAACTGATGCATTGCAAAGCAAAATATAATATTCAGTAGGAGGAGCAAGATTAATTCATTGGAATTTGATTGGGTTATGAAAAGTAGACTGTGATATTATTGGTTAATATTGTTATATTTAAATTTTTTTGTTAAATTTTGAAGTATTTTGTCATTTTTGTCATTTCATTAACTTTTTAAATTTTTTATTATTTAATTTGTCAATTTTTTAAATGTTTTTTATTTTTCAATTTGTAACATTTTTATATTTATTAACAAGATCTTTTAAGCTTATTAATCACAGTACATAGTACTAATTCAGTGCTTTTTTATTTTAGTCAGTTCTCATTGCAACATATCTCATTTTTGTTCAGTTTTTAACAGTTTTACTTCTAATATCTTTTTATTTTATTTTATTTTATTTTATTTACGATAAAAACTGATTAGATTTTGACATTAGTGCATGTATTTAACTGTAATTAGTGCATGTATTTTGCAAAGCAAAATATAATATTCAGTAGGAGGAGCATGATTAATTAATTGGGATTTGATTGGATTATGAAAAGTAGGCTGTGATATTATTTATTAATATTGTTATATTTAAATTTTAGTTCAAGTTTTAGTAATTTTGTAATATTTTGTTATTTTTGTTCATTTTTTTAATATTTATTAACTTATTAATTTTTTTATTATTTAATTTTTTATTTTTTTAATGTTTTTATTTTTAAATTTGTAACATTTTTATATTTATTAACAAGATCTTTTAAGCTTATTAATCATAGTACATAGTACTGATTCAACATTTTTTTTTATTTTAGTCAGTTGCCATTGCAATATTTCTCATTTTTGTTTAGTTTTTAAGTTTTGCTTCTAATATGTTTCTATTTAATTTAATTTAATTTTATTTAATTTTATTACAATTTGTAATAGTTTTAGTTAAAAAGCTTTTTTACGATAAAAACTGAATTGATTTTGACATTAGTGCATGTATTTAACTGATGCCTTGCAAAGCAAAATATAATATTCAGTAGGAGGAGCAAGATTAATTCATTGGAATTTGATTGGATTATGAAAAGTAGACTGTGATATTATTGGTTAATATTGTTTTCCACACCCATTAGATGCAAGGGGTCAAGGTTACACCATCTTTCTCCTTTGCAAGCACCATATAAATTATATATACACTACTGGCCAAATAATTAAAATGATTTACGCTAAAATGATTTCTGAAGAATCATGTGGCACTGAAGACCGGAGTAATGTTCAAAATTCAGCTTTGATCACAGGAATAAATTACATTTGAAAATCCATTCTAATACAGAGCAGTTGTTTTAAATTGCAATAGCCTTGGTGAACAGAAGAGACTTTCAAAAACATTTAAAAAACACAATTATTTCAATCTTAACACTTTCAAGTTGTTGTACAAATATACAGTTATATCAGATGTTCGATCAATGTTTTGTTAGTCACATTATATAATATGTTTTGATTACTACTTGAAACGCTTTGTATAGTCTGGTTTTTGAGTGTTTGATCACCTTGAGTTTGGTTTCCAGAAGGTCTTTGCTGGTGATGATGTGAGAAACTTCAGCTTCATTGAGTCCATGAGCAATAGCAGGACCACCCAGAGTAGAGTAAAGAGTGACCACTGTAAAACACACAGATACATGAAAGATTAAAGACCTACTTTGATGTAGACGGACATCTTTTCAACACAAGAGAAAATAATAGTTGAATTTATAAAACTGACCCCGTTCTAAAGTTTACATACATTTGATTCTTAATACTGTGTTGTTACCGGAATGATCCACAGCTGTGTTTTTTTGTTTAGTGATGGTTGTTCATGAGTCCCTTGTTTGTCCTGAACAGTTAAACTGCTTGCTGTTCTTCAGAAAAGCAAATTAGCATATTAGAATGATTTCTGAAGGATTATGTGACACTGAAGACTGAAGTAATGATGCTGAAAATTCAGCTTTGATCACAGGAATAAATTACATTTTACAGTATATTCAAATAGAAAACTGTTATTTTAAAACTGTAATAATATTTCACAATATTGCTATTATTACAGTATTTTTTGTAAATAAAATCAATATTATATCAGTTACATTTGATTTTTTTTTACAAATTGTGTATACATAAGGCAAAATTAAAAATGTATTGCATATCAAAATATCAAAACAAATGGCATTTACTGTACTTTTTAAGTAAGGAGAGAGAGAGAGAGAGAGAGGAAAAAAGCATAATTGTGAATTTTCACCACTTTAAATATCAAAATTCTAACTTTTTAGTATTGTGAAATGTAAACTAAATGTATGATATGTAAAAAAAAAGATTGGTGAAAGATAAACACGCATTTGCATGAAAAAGTGGGATTAAAAAGTGGCAATTACCTTTTTTATTTCTTGGCAGAAACAGGCTTCCATATGTCTTACATCTTACTTAAGTGTGTTTTTCTGTTGACAGTCAATTGAAAATTACAAGGAAAAACCTCTATAGAGAGGGAAGAGAAATGCTCCATCAGCATGAGCGTATGTAACCACTCAGAGGTCACTGTCACAATGTAAATTTCCTGATTTCTTGGCAGTGAAATAGAAATTATCGAGTCACTTTGCTGGATAACTGAGAATACCACGAAAGAGCCTGTGAATGCTAGTGACAGGAAAACCATGCTTTAACCTACTTCAGGCTATTAAACAGAAATTATTCCTTTGTCACAGCACTGCTGGCATCAGCTGCTTGGAAATGCAACGTGAACGCCCAAATTGTTTTGCTTATTTTTGTATGTATTAACTAGCAAATTCAGTGTACAGTTGAAGTCAAATGTTTACATACACCTTGCAGAATTTGTTAATCAAAATTATTTTAACAAAATAAGAGGGATCATACAAAATGCATGGGGTTTTTCTGTATTTAGTACTGAACTGAATAAGATATTTCACATAAAAGACGTTTACATATAGTCCACAATAATAGTTGAATTTATAAAAATGACCCCGTTCTAAAGTTTACATACACTTGATTCTTAATACTGTGTTGTTACCGGAATGATCCACAGCTGTGTTTTATTGTTTAGTGATAGTTGTTTATGAGTCCCTTGTTTGTCCTGAACAGTTAAACTGTCTGCTGTTTTTTAGAAAAGTCCTTCAGGTCCCACAGGTTCTTTGGTTTTTCTGCGTTTTATTTGAACCCTTTCCAAAAATGATTGTATGATTTTGAGATCCATCTTTTCACACTGAGGACAACTGAGAGACTCATATGCAACTATTACAGAAGGTTTAAACTCTCACTGATGCTTCAGAAGGAAAAAAGATGCATTAAGAGCTGGGGGTGAAAACTTTTGAATAGAATGAAGATGTGTACATATTTCTTATTTTGCCTAAATATCATATTTTTTCATTTAGTACTGCCCTTCAAAAGCTAAAGAAGATATTTACATGTTTCCCAGAAAACAAAATTCAGAGTTTACACCCCCGGTTCTTAATGCATCGTGTTTCCTTCTTAAGCATCAGTGAGCATTTGAACCTTCTGTAATAGTTGCATATGAGTCCCTCAGTTGTCCTCAGTGTGAAAAGATGGATCTCAAAATCATACAGCCATT